>BLKR01016397.1:0-28869 GCA_011170035.1 Teleogryllus occipitalis | reverse complement strand
TTCCATAATGGAGTAAGAAACGAAGACAGTAGAAACAGGACAGCGAAGTTTAGCGCTGAAAAGATGAGAAGTATGATGTACTGGGGACGATGAGGGATTGCTGCAGGATTGATGTCGGTGACGGAGCGGAGTGGTGGAAACGTGTGATGGAGAGGTTCCGCGTTCGCCCTCCCCTCACTGTTGCCCTCGCCTTCGCCCTCGCCCCCGCCCCCGCCCGCCCGCACCCTCAGCGCCGAACACACGTGTGCACACGCCTGCGCCATTTGCTCCGGCGCCTGAGGACGGCGAGGACGCCTGAGGATGGTTACGACGGCGACGTGCGTGGACGGCGAGGACGGCGTGGTCAGAGAGGGCGGCGAGGACGAGGAGAATGCGGGACGGCGAGGATGCAAGTGCGGCGAGGACGGCGAGGCCGCGAGTGCGGTAAGGACGGCGAGGTCACGAAGAAGGCGAGGGCAGCGAGGACGGCAAGTACAGACAGGACGGCGAGGATGGCTACGACGTCAACGACGCGTGAACGGCGAGAACGACGAGGTCAGAGAGGATGACGAGGATGCGGGGACGGCGAGGAGGCGAGTGCGGCGAGGCCATGAAGAAGGCGAGGACAGAGAGGACAGCGAGGATGACGAGGAGGTCGAGGACGGTCAGGGCGGCGAGGGTGGCGAGGTCGGCGAGGCGGTGTGCTGCTGCAAGGCGCAGCTGCCGGGTTGGCGAACGGCATCATCCTAGCACGTTCGCTGTCCGGAGATTACGCGATGCGGGCTTTTCAGCCCATGCCTCTCTGCAGGTTTCTTTCAAACGAAAACGTCTGGAACATATCTCCTCTTCTGATATTGTTTTGCATATATTGATTAATAATAATAATAATAATAATAATAATATAATAATAATAATAATAATAATAATAATAATAATAATAATAATAATAATAATAATAATAATAATAATAATAGTAACCGAAGTGGAAAGATGGGAAATGGAAACGTCTAGTGTGAGTAGACCTTAGTTGATGAAAAATTAAGTAAAGATGTAAACACACGGTATTACGGCTATTAGTAATTGACTGATTAATATGATTTGAAGATGAAAGTGTTGAAATCAATCACAATTACATTAAAATATTTTTTATTAAAAGATATAAAACATTTCAAATAATAAAGAGAAAAAAGTTTCGAGTATTTTCCCATATCCAATTGCCAAGCCTAAGATGTCGTAGTCGAAACGTGATGGTAATGGTAAATTGAGAAAAAGATACAAATATCTCCGAAAAGTAGGAAAATGGGGCTGCAGTAGTTAGGTTTCAAGTTTTTTATTGATAAAAAATAAGTCCTGTGTAATTATATAAGTTTATTCGCCTTCATTATGAAATACGTCAAGAACCGAGAAACTACTATTACAAATTGATAAAAAGAAAGGAATGTTCGTGATGACAATTTGAACCTGTACGTTCAGGCATTTATTTTGCCTAAAATGTAGACCAAAAGAATTTTGCAGGCAAACAGGAATTTATTTTTAATAAAATATGCATTCAAAGAGACACTATAGCTATAAAAAGATGATAAGTGGCCTTCGAGAAAAGGACATTTAGTCAGTATTACTTTCACATAGCAAATGAATCTAAAACAGACAAGAAAGGTCAAATGAAATGTTCCAACACAATTCCAGAAGCAAGAGTTAAATGATTCCTACGTGAAAAGTCATGCAATCGTCTCGAGCGCAGAAAGACAAGTTATTGGCTCGGGGCGACGGGATAGTCGAGCAAATGGGCGACCGCAGGAGCGGTCGTGGGGGGAGGGGGAGGGGCCCAGGTGCGCGGGGGTCGCCGGCGCTGCCAGCCGGCGAATAAGCGAAGTGCGGGCGGGCGGGCGGCGCGAGTCGAGCAAGAATAGAGCGGCTCGGGCGGGGGCCGGGAAGCGGAACAAAGCCCCAGGCGGAAATAGCGGGCGCAGCCGGCCAAGATGGCGCTGCTCACGACTCCGGCGCGGAGACGGCGGACGAAAGAGACACAGAGGCTTCCAGTTGCACGACTCCCATCCCACGAGATTGGGGGAACGATAGAACCAAAAACGAGCTCCCAATGGCATTTTGTGTCCCAGTCCCCGTGGTTCATTTTGTGCCTGCGTTTTGAGGCCAATTGCAAATGGGTTCTTTTCAAGCTATTTTAGAAACTAAATTCTGTAGTGGTAGCGGATATCTTGTGGTAATCCATGATTAAATTATCCGGGATATAAAGAGGTATCAATCAAAATAGTAGGCTATATACATTTACTGAATAGAAAATTCAGCCATACAAGTATTTGGGGATTTTTTTCTCATCATCAGTGGCTCGAAGTAACATCGACGAAACACATTGCCTAATACGTTTAATCTATGTTACCACACACACACACACACACCAATCTATGTTATCCACATTACCTAATGTGTTTAATCTATGTTACTTGGAGCCACTGATGATGAGAAAAAAATCCCCAAATACTTGTATGGCTGAATTTTCTACCCAGTAAATTTTTAAAGGCTACTATTGTGGTTGATACCTCTTATATCTCGAATAATTTATTTTAGAAACATTTTCTCAATATATACTTCCTATATTCTAAGTCAGTTTCTTAAATTAATTGTTTTGAATTTGTTTTCTGCTTTTACCTAACGAACTGCAAACGTCCTATTAGAAAAACAGTAAGTTAGATAAGTGCGCGAATCGCTGGCCTGTGTAAGCATATCCTTTTTTTTATAGATCGTGAATGAAACTCACTCTGATCTCATTTGTAAAATTACTCCCATAGAAGTAAACGGAGTCTAGCCAATATTGTATCTCTCTTGTATGTAAATAATAAACGAAGATATCATCAAGACGAAAGACAATTGCAAAACGTTGAAGACGTTTCGCACACGTTTCGAAATGTTCCGTACATTATGAGTTAGAATGAAACTAGTCGTGATATAACAGAAAATACTGTTTGCAATTTTCGAAAATTCAGAAAGACGAATGAAAATTAGACTTGCGCCATTTTTAAGTATTCTTTGGTCTATACGTGTAAAACAATTAAAGAAGAAATGAGGATCCGTTTTTGAAAAAACAAACTTATATGCTATAACAGCACATACTTTCTCGCATTATCGGGAACGGTTACGTAATGTTACAATGTTGCAGTTTGTCGTACTAACACCCTATATGCCCTACTAACTCTTTAGCTTTTACTTGAAATAGCAAAACCAATTCAAATGAAGCGTCTGCGGTGCATATCTGCAATTTTTTGGATATCCAGAAACAGAAGTCATCCTTTCCTTCTACACAAGAAACAAACATGAATAACTTTAGCCGTTTCAGAAATTGCAGCACATTCTACAGAAAAGCATGGACAATTTTACTCAAATTTTCTTCGATTACACTGAAGTGAGCTTCTAATGATTGAATGTCCATATTAACTATCAAACCTTTTTAAAGTAAAAGAAGTGTATTTGTTAGATCTAAAATAAATTTGTCACCTTACTTCAATCTATTTCCTTTCATTAGAATATTATAAACATCCGCACGTTCTCCTTGTTCCAATTTATTTAATACACGCTTATCCCAATGAAAATCACAACTGTTAATAATGTAACGTGCATAGTTTCTACCTTATGTGTGATACATATGTAATTCAATATTTGAGTATCGTTTCACTTTGTGTGATGTGTGACTTAACTACACGTAACTACGGTATCATTACGTAGTGTCTACCTTAAAACCTTAACTAGTTTTACACAAACTTCAACTATGTCTATATTCTTCCCTATTATCATATTCTTAAATGGACCATTTTATTGAATGGGAAGACATTGTAATATGGAGGTTAAATAAAAAAGCCTCCTTATCATTCCATCTATGCTGACCGAACAACAATGAAAAGAATTCTATGAGTTTCAAACTGTCCTGTACCACCGTCCTGTATTTTGTACCAATCTGTACCTGTTCCAATCTGTCTTGTATTTTGAACATGCAATCTTCAAAATAAATAAATATTGTTCCTAAATGTTGTAAATTACATCCTCTCTAACACTTTGTGTGGCCAGAATTCGCGACGATCTTTTGCCATTAATCGATTTTTAGGCATCAAGAACCCCCAAATTATGAATTTTATACCTTTAAAACGTGAATTTCACAATGTGTATGAGAAAGTAAATTACAGTATAGGAACAAGATTTATCCTCTTTTTTGTTACCAGAGCCCAGCATTAAGAGGTTTTCTGTTGAAAATTCACCGTTTTTCGGCGCACGTTTACAATTCTTTATCTTCTTGCAATGTACGGCTGAGAAAATAAAAATGGCGTGGGTCTCATTACATTTTTAAATCTCTGATATTTTGATAAGTTGTAAAAGGTCAAAATATTTTCAGCGTCTTTGTAAAACTACACTATTCGTGATAGAGATTTGTTCAATTGTTTTTGTGAAATGTAGGCAATTTTTAAAGAATTATTTTATAAAAAACGGTTCCATATTTTTTCTTTAAATTTTTCCCTCGTATGTATCAAGAACGGTATGAAAATGATGCTGGTCCCATTTTCGGTGAACTCTCTGTATTCGTAAATTCCAAAAACAGAACATTCTAAAATTATAAAATCGAAAATGGAGATTATTGCTTTGAATGAAATTGTTTAAAAAAATTAGATCTTAAAAAGGGTCACGTTGAATTTTTTGAAAAACGAATAATATTCCTGTACTTTCCTTTTTAAATAAATGCAATCCACAAAAAATATTGAAATCATTTTCTAAAAATAGGCTCCAATGATTTCTTTAAAGTTGTCCCTCGTATGTAGCAAAGAAGCGTAAAGAAAACGGTTCCGGTCTCATTTTCGGCGAACTCTGGGGAAGTTCTAAAAAATCATTTCTTTAAAAAAGGTATCGTAAAATTTTACAAAATATAAGTAGCTTAGCAAAATTTGCAATTTTCGACAGTGCAGATTCGAATTTTCCGTATATGACGTAGCAATACAACTATGAGAACACTGTGACACAGCAGTTGAAAATTCTCAGAATAATTTGTCATTGTTGGACTGCGTTAACGTGTATGGTACGGAGTTCCAGACTGTCTATTTTCTGTTGTATGGGTTTTAAGTGAATTACATTTTGCGCTCTATTCTACCCTGGCGTCAACTAGCTTTTCCCTGCTACATGTTCATTGGATAGATCACGACGGTGTATGAATTAGGAAAGGAGTTGAGAACAGAACGAGTCGACAGATTGAGAACAGTGAGTCTGCAAGTACACATTTATTACAGTTTATAAAATGTATGTTTAATCCATGCGTGCAGTCTATTTGAATGATATATAAATTGCGATTCCTTTGGATTGTATTTGCATATGTATATTATGTTTTTGTATACCATATTTTGTATTTGCACTTTTGTTTCATTTCATGTACCTGTACGTTTTCTCGAGCATTGTTTTCCGATCATTCAGTGATATTTCATTTATTTGGAAAATAAAAGTCACGTACTCCCTCTCCTGCCGCATTTGTCCCACCTCCACCCCCGTACCCTCCTTCCACCCCGCTTTCCACCGCTTCTACCTCGACCTTCCCCGTTTCCTCTCCGCCCCACCCATCCCCATCCTTCACGCCCATTCCCACTTCCTCCCCCCTGCCCCCCGCCCATCTCTCCGGCCCTCTCCCCGCCCCATCTTCGCCTCTCTCCCCGTCCTCTCCTCCCTCGCCGCCTCCTCCCACCTTCCTCCCCGCCCATACCCGCGTCCTCTTCCTGCCTCCCCGCCCTCCACGCCCATCCACGTCTTCCCCCCACCCCTCCCCGCCTTCTCTCGGCCCATCTCCATCCTTCCGACCCGCTCCGCCCCACTCCAGCGGCATAGATGGCCCTGAGCGTCAACTGATGTCACTGCAGCGCCTCTGACCTGGAGGGCCAAGCGTTCGCGTCCCACCCGTGGCAGGGTCTTTTGCACTAGCTAAATAGCTAGATCGAATCTAGCCGCTGTCTGGAGGAGAATTCTACAAAAACGTATCAGAGAAAGTAGCAGCCGGCTGCTCTCAATGATAGTTTTCCGTGGTTTCTCCGATCAACATCAGACGAATGCCGGAGCAGTGCTGCAACAAACGCGCGTTGTTTCCTTTCTATTCATTGTTCTATTCTCATCCCTTATTTACACACACACACACTCACATGCACCCCACTACCACACACGTCGGTAGAACGGCGAAGGCAGACGGGCTGGCGGTGTATCGCTCGGTTCGGCCCCGACGTCGATTCTCGCCTTGGCCAACCCCAGGGCAACCGCCGAGCGTGACCTCGGCGAACGTTACCTCGCCCACGAAGAGTGGAGGACGAGCGACCACTGCTCGAGGGCTTCTTTTGTACAGTTTGTGAACGCACCTAATGTGCAATGTACGTTCACGCCACTGCGGTGCGACCATCCCTGCCCTTACGGGCATCTATGGCCACTCCTGCGCCATGAAGGAACCTCTCCTAATGGCCACTCCTGCAACAGAAGATCAGAATGACTTTATCCAACTGGCGCGCGCATTGTGTGTGCAGAAATTCAAAGCTTATGTCAAAGTCTCATTTCACTGTTTCAGATTACTCTTACTCCAGGAAGTGCTTAGGTCTCTTATACTTCGCCCGGTGAGTGGGTTCTTATGAAGCGATTTCAGAAATGAGAATATTTTCCGAGAGCGACCACTGCTGTGACTGTACGCGGCGATTATTAGCCGCGGGCCAGTCCATCCCTGCGTCAGTGGGGGTGACATTGCATTAGTTGGTTGGATGGTTAGTGATTACATGCGCGTCAATACCTTACGTCATTAGTCCCGTAAGTGTAGTGCATTTTCCCTCGGAAGATGGCAGTGATCATACCCCGCTGGATGGCGCGATTGGTACTGGATGGCAATAGCGAGGTTTCCCCCTAACCAGGACTCTCCCACCAGCGGGGCACCGCCCCACCCGGAACAAGCTCTATGCTCCCGACCGGTCTCCCGGGATATGTGGAAGTGTAGTGCCTGTTGGTGGAGGGGATAGGATAGTACAAGGAAGAGGAAGGAAAGATCGCGCGCGGTCCGTGACCCGTTTGGTAGGGTACTGCTCCGGCATTCGCCTGGCGTTGATCGGAGAAACCACGGCAACCTATCGATCAGAGCAGCTGGCCGCTAGACTTCTCTTCCAGAGAGCGACTAAATTCGACCTAGCTGAAAAGCTAGTGTCGAAAATCCTGCCGCCGTGGGGAGTGTAACCTAGGACCTCCCGGTCAGAGGCGTTGCAGTGACATCAGTTGATTCACTGAGCTACCGCTCCCGGTCATGTGTGCTAGTGAAATGCATGAGAGTATAAGTGTGAGTAAGAAGCGAAGACAGGAAACGAAGAGGAAGGAAAGATCGCGCACGATCCGTAGCCCGTTTGTTGAGGTACTGCTCCAGCATTCGCCTGGTGTTGATCGGAGAAACCACGGAACACAACCGATCAGAGCAGCCGGCCGCTAGAATTCTCCTCCAGACAGCGACTGAATTCGACCTAGCTGAAAAGCTAGTGTCGAAAATCCTGCCACTGCCGGGACTCGAACCCAGAACCTTCCGGTCAGAGGGATTACAGTGACATCAGCTGATGCCCTCAGCTACCGCTCCCGGGACGTTGTCTCCCGAAAGCGCGAGCCGGGCGGGGGCGGGCAGGCGAGGGCCCAAGAGAGCGGCGGCCGCCCAGAAGAAGACGTCGCCAGCGCGTGGAGACGGGGGGTGGCGGGAGAGGGGGGCGCGTCGAGAGGACGTCCTTATGCGCTGTTTGTATGCAAACCTGTTGCCGCAGGCCTCCCGCACCTCCCGGAGATAAATTCGAAATTAATGAAGCGGCGGCGCCGAGGAGCTCTGCGGGTGGCTCACGGAAGGAGAAACCCAAACCGGTTTCCACCGGAATCGGTTAACCATTTTCTGCCCTTCAAAGGGAACTCAACAGATAGGGCTCCCGAAGTGGTGGATTGGCTTGGAATTTAAGAGGTCGGTCACCACAATATAATAGTTAATGCAGCGGGTTGTTAATGTTGGAAATGTTTTTAAAAAAATCGGTTAAAAGGATAATTTTTAGACAAAGAGAAAGCGATGTGACCGCTGGATCGTGAGATCCGGTGCCGTCCTCCACATCAGCCTGCGAGAGCATCCCTCTCCAGGTATCTCCCTCGCGGGGTGTGGTCCCAGCTGGGACAAGTTTTCAGTAAGCTCTCTGCATCAAATTATGGCACTGCCTCTGACCTTGTCAGCTAGGTCGAATTCAGTCCCTGTCTGGAGGAGAATTCTACAGGCCGGCTGCTCTGATCGCTATTTTCCGTGCTTTCTCCGATCAACACCACGCGAATGTCGGTGAAGTATCTTAACAAATGGACCACAGACCGCGCGCTATCTTTCCTTCCTTGTCCTATCTTCACCTCTTACACACACACACACACACACACACACACACACACACACACACTTACTCTAAGATGCACAATACTAATACACATGTTGGGAGACCGGTCGGGAGCTTAGAGCTTGTCCCGGCTGGGGCGGTGCCTACCTGGTGCGAGATACCACAGGTTGGAGGAAATCCTCCTAGTCGACGGTAGGTCGGGGCTGGATCTCGCCAACCACCGGGAAAGATCGCGCCTGAAGACCACCACCTGCTGAGAAAAAACATGCACTGCACGCGCGGGACTAATGATTTCAGTAGTCGACGCGCCCGAAATCACTAACAACCAATCAACAGTAAGCTCTCCGCATGTGTGGCAATGCAATGCTTCTAAGTGCATGTGTATGTGTGTGTGTAAGGGGAGAGTAGAGGACAAGGATGAGGAAGGAAAAATGACGCGTTGTTCGTGGCTCATTTGTGAATATACTGGTCCGGCATTCACCTGTTATTATCCACGTAAGCCACAGAAAACTACCCAACAGTACACTCCGTTACCCATTAGTACAGTTGAATTGTCCTGCAGAGGCCGAATTATATCTAGCAGTACAGATAGTGTCAAAACGTCACTACCAACGCTCTCAAACCTTCACCTTCCCGTTCAGGAACGCTGCAGTGGCAACGAGCTGTCACTGAGCTATCTCCGGCGCTGTCAGCAGCAGTCACCCCCTCATCAGCAGACCCTTCCGCGCTTCCACAAAGCGAGCCTCGAGCGAGCGCACGAGCGTCGAGCTCCGGACCGCCATTTCAGCGCCTTCCCCCCCCCGCCGCGCCGTCGAATATTTCTGCCATTACGTCCAATTAGGCGCTTATCTGCTCTGGCGGAAGACGTAAACTTCGGCGCGCCATATAAATTAATTTCTCCGCGCGATCCGACCCATAAATAACGAAGCCGTTGGCGAGGGAACAATAAACGAAATTCTTGCGCGCGGCCGGCGGCAGGGAGGGCGCAGCGGGCACTGGGCCGAAGGACGCGCGCGCCGGGCGAATCGAAAGTCTACGAAGCGACGCAAAAGGGAAACCATAAAAACGGATAAAAGAAGGAAAAGGAAATGATATTAAACCGTCAGTTCGAGTAGTTGATGACAAACGTAATATTCTATTTTATCGTTCCGGTTCAATGGATGTTTCTTCATCGCTGCCTTAGATACGAATTCTTAAACGTTCATTTAGCATTTATGCTTTTCCTGCCTTTTGACCGTCCACACCGTTCTACATTCTTTTATAATTCCGTATATTCTCAAAACACATTTTCCTTAATTTCATAAGTATTACGTCTACGTATTTCCTTGTTTATGAATTAATACTATATCTATGTATCTATTTACTTGTTTTTCGACCAATTATAAAATTTTGCTAGATGACAGTTTCTGTATATTCTTAGTTTCTAATTTCCATGTATTTTATATATTAAACCTCTTCATTATACGGTTGCTTATATCTATTCAAAAATTGTATTTGCAATTAGACATGTTTCAATGTCTTGAAGGGCTTATGTATGTGTAACATGGAAAAAAATATTTAAAAATGTCTTACCAATTCTCCTGAAAACTTGCTAACCTAAACAAAGTAGAAAATGGTAAAATCGGTTTCACTAAATCCCTACTTATTATAGCTCGTAGCGTCCAGTCTTTGACTTCGCATTTCTCCGCCTCTCAGCCGCACATTTCTTCATTCTCATAATGCCACCTTATTTTCTTTCACCATACCTCACACGCATCATCATTCACATTTCCTCATGTGAGACATATCTCAAACATGCAAAAATCATTAATACAGAATACACTACATAAACGAAATTTAATGTGTTAATGTCCTTAACTTGTGTCTTCGCACTCACATGGGTTGGTAACACTGTGTGACGTGGTGAAAACATTTCGGTTACCTCTTATACGCTCTTGGCCGGCAATGTACCTGTTCTGGAGTGGGCATTATTTGTGGCTGGTGTGTTTGCAGGAGTTCCCATGGTTCAGGGCTTTCACGCGGGCGGCTCATTTGGCAAGCCCGGCTCTGTGGTTCCCTGAAACCAACCACTGTTCGCACGTAACATGATTGCTCGATTGGTTAGTGTTTCCCAGCGCTGTAACTGCTAAGGTCATTAGACCCGCAAGTGTAGCGCATTTTGCGGAAGGTGGTGATGATCTTCTACGCTGGATGGCGAAATCTGGCGCAGATCTACACGTCGACCTGCTGGTATTTCTCCAACCAGGTATCTCCCCCATAAAGGCACCGCCTCAGTCGGGGGAAGCTCTAAGCTCCCGACTGGTCTCCCGACATGTGTGATAGTGAAGTGCGTGTGTCAGTGTGTGTAGCCAAAGAGCGAGAGAAGGATAAGAAAGGGAAAGGAAAAATCGCACGCGACCCGTGGCCTATTTTTTAGGATACTACTCCGGCATTCGTCTCGTGTTGACCGGAAAAACACGAAAAATTATAGGCCGCTAGAACGCCTGTAGACAGCAGCGGTTCTTCTCCAGACAGCGGCGCAATTGGCCCTAGCTATCTGGCTACTGTATCCTGCCACTGTCGATTCGAACGCTAGGACCTCCCGCCCCTGATAGACGAGTCAGTCCGATAGGATGGGAAGGGAGGCGCTCGAGTCCGATCGGCTCTAGTTCAGTGAAATACGATTGGCAAGGAGACCACCGCGGATAGCTGGGCCTTGGGAGCGAACGTGCATTTCAGCAGCACTGCTTTGTGCCTTACGCCTTGTCTTGTACCTTGTTTCCAGTGCTCTTGTGCTTTGTGCACTTGTGACTTGTTCCTTGTGCTCTTGTGCCTTGTGCTGCGTTCATGTGTTTGTACCTTGCGCCTTGTACTCTTGTGCCTGGTACGCTTGTCCCTTGTACTTTGCCTTCTGCTTTGTGCTTTGTGTCTTGTGCTTTGTGCTTTATGCTTTGTGGTCTTGTGCCTTGTCCTTGTGGTCTTGTGCCTTTTTCTTTTGCAAGACGTGCCTTGTAACTTGTCCCTTGTGCGCTTGTGCCCCATGCGCTGGTGCCTTGTGCTTTGCGCCTTGTTCCTTATCCCTTGTGTTCTTGTTCCTTGTGCCCTTGTGCCTTGGGCTCTTGTGCCTTGCGCTCTTGTGCTTTGTGCCTTGTTATCTTGTCTTGTGCCAAATTTCTTGTGTTCTTGTGCCTTATTCCCTGTGCTGTTGTGGCATGTGCCTTGTATCTAGCGTCTTGTGCGCTTGTGCCTTGAGCCTTGTGTCTTGTGCTTTGTACCTTGTGTCTTGTTCCTTGGCCTCTTGTGCCTTGTTCTATGTGCCTTGTGCTCTTCTTCCTTGGGCTCTTGTGCCATGTGCCATGTGCCTTGTGCCTTGCGCCTTGTGCGCTTGTGGCCCATTGTGTGCCCGCTGCGCTGCGCAGGCAAAGGCCCCGCGGCAGGAGAGCGCCGAAGCAGTTGCCGCCGCCATATCTGCGCGTCTATCGGCCGCACAATTAACCACGCATGTGTTTCCTTTTGCCCTTCCTTTTTGTTTCGGGCTGAGGGCAACATTTCAATTGTATTCCGTATTTTAATTAACCTTCCTCATGCTCTGACGTAATCAATTATCTCGCAGCAGAAGCTCTAAGGCGATGCGACGTGTGTGTGTGGGGGGGGGGACCTGCCCTGGGGGAGGGGGTCTGGTGGCGCGGGGGGGGCGGGTGGCGACGGTTGAACGGGGGGAGGGGGCGGTTGCGAGGGGACAGCAGTGATAGAGATCAGGGTCTTCCTCAAAGACAGGGAAAAATAATGACAATATTGGCATGGTATTAGTGAAAGTAGTATTAATGGAAGTAATGATGTTAGGTGGTGGTTGTAGTAGGTCTGAAAATGTACAAGGATCGGCTGAGATGACTCAGTACAACATCCGTTATTTCTGAAGCATCTCTGACCCGGAGCTCCAAAGGTTTTTGAGTCCCCACATTGTTCGATAGTTTTCTCTAGTTTCTCCCATAAACACCAAGCGAAACCCGGAATAGTATGGAGAGGCATAACAAACTATGTACCGCACGCGTTCTTTCCTTCCTCATCCTTGTCTTCCTTCCTTTCCACACATACTTACAAATACGTTACCCTCTGACCAGGAGGTCCTAGGTTAGATTCCCGACAGTGGCAGGATACAGTAGCCAGATAGCTAGGTATAATTCCGTCGCTGTCTTGAGGAGAATCGCTGCTGGCTACAGGAGTTCTAGCGGCCTGAAATGTTCCGTGTCTTTTCGATCAACACGAGACGAATGCCGGAGTAGTATCCTAAAAAATAGGCCATGGGTCGCGTGCGTTGGATTTTCGACTCTAGCTTCTTCAGCTAGGTTGAATTCAGTCATGGTTTGGAGTAGAATTCTATCGACTGGCTGCTCTGATCGGTAGTTTTCCGTGGTTTCTCCGATCAACACCAGGCGAAGGACGGAGCAGTACCCTAACAAACGTGCCACGGACCGCGCGCCATCTGTCCTTCCTCTTCCTTGTCCTATCCTCTCCCCTTATACACACACACTAACGTGCACTACACTACCACATATTCCAGGAGATCGGTCGGGAATGTAGAGCTTGTCCCGGTTTGGGCGGTGCCCCGTTGGTGGGAGAGTCCTGGTTAGGGGGAAACCCCACTAGCCGATGGTAGGTCGGCGCTGGATCTCGCCATCCAGCGGGGGAGATCACCGCCATTTCCTGAGAAAAAACATGCACTACACTAACGGGACTAATGATCAAAGCAGTTGAATCGCCCGGAAGCACAAAAAAATCAATCAATGAATCAATCCGACGGCGGTAGGTTTTTCGACTCTAGCTTTTACTCAGCTACCCTAACAGCTGGCTGCTCTGATCGGTAGTTTTCTGTGGCCTCTCCGATCATCACCAGGCGAATACCGGAGCAGTACTCTAACAAACAAACTACGCACCGCGCGCGATCCTTCATTTCTTTTCCATGTCCTATTCTCCTCTTACACTCACACTTACATTAACATTCACTACACTACCACACATGCCGGGAGACCGGTCGGGAGCTTAGAGCTTGTCCCGGCCGGGGCGGTGCCCCGCTGGTGGGAGAGTCCTGGTTACGGGAAAACCCCGCTAACCGACGGTAGGTCGGCGCCGGATCTCGCCACCCAGGGAGGGAACAATGCAGTACACTAACGGGAATAATGAACGCAGTAGTTGTCGCGCTCGGAATCACTAACAATCTATCAAACAACATACGTTGCCCTACACTACCATGTATTTCGGGTGCTTAGAGCGCCCGGTTGAGGTGGTGCACCTCAGGGGGAGATGTCTGAAGGGAAAGTTCCCACAAGGAGACGAGTATGTCACCACCAGATCTCACTTTCTAGAAGTACACCATAACATCAATCCAATGTACGTAGATTGTGGTTTGCTAAGGTCATAACTAGAAACAGAAGTTCCATGCAGATGCATGTTTTTATTTAAACTGATAGAGTTTTCAAATTTTATTAACGAAACTGTTAAATATCACAACTACCTTAAAGTGTGAATCATGCATCGAACAACTGTCAATTGTCCATATCCTTCAGTCCTATAGCAAATATATCCATGAACTTCCATCATTCCTACAGACTGACAATCTTGAAACTATTTTGTACTCTTGTGTTTTTCAGGAAAATATATTAAAATTATGTAATATTCTAAAAGTGTTTAAAAATTATTAGCCTGACTGTACTGTAAATTATTTTTCAAATGCTTGTTTAAATTGTGTGTGCACTATGTAATTTAAATCCTGTATTGATTGTCGTATATCATGTACAGTTGCAGTCGCTAATAACCTTCTCGTTGATGCTACAATAAATAAATAAAATTTAACAAATTATGACTATATCATTCATGGCAAAATCATTTTGAAACACATATTTTTTCCGGGTATGTTCTCATGATTTGGAAGTGTTTTGAAGGGATTCATGCATATTGCATTTTTGAACATTTTTTCAATTATTACTGCGTATATAGACTTCTATCTAGAATGTTTACTACATTATTGCTTGGATAATTTGTAAATATTAAAATTGGTTTTGGAAAATAATATTTTATCTAAATAGCATATTATTCTAATATCCGGACATTAGGTTTCTTTGCTTATTGTTTTACTAGAAATGTTAATTCTCCTGTACATGTGCTAGGATTTGCAAAGGGGGTTCATGCACTGTGGGCAACAACCGCGAAATGAAACAACGCCAAGGAATAAGGGACAACATAAAGGACAATGAACATACAGGAAACAGTAACTCCATATCACATGGTAACTGATAATGGGAGGAAAAAATAATGAAGAGCAGGTCTCAGTCTGCTTGCATGCAACAAAAGTCAAAAAGACCATGTCTGTAAAAATAAAAATATATATTAAATCAAATTTTGAAAAAAATTCCAATAGTTATTCAGAAATTAGAAAAAGCAGATTTACCTCTAGTAGAGTAATTAAAAATTGTTGATGACATTAAAATGTCTTTGAAATTAGTGTTTATAGATGTGGGTGGTGCTAAAGAGAAATTATATGAAGAGATAAATTGAAATTCTGATTGGAAATTTCACCCAAATTTCAAAAAAACATTATTTATAGTGAAAAATCAAAAAATACAGACTTCAATTCACAACGACTGAGATTTAATTTTTGAAGTACACTCCAATTACATCTTGTGACATAGAAAGTATTTTATGCATTCAATATATTTGTTTTTAACAAACGGATGACTTTGACAGACTAAAATTTAGAAAAACCGTTCTGTTCACTGATACAAAACGCAATGAAACAAGAAATAATCTAAACTAAAAATTTGACTGTGCATGTTTTGTCTTTTTTTCCCTGCATTGTGAATGTTTGAGTAATTGCTAGTGCATGTTTGAGGGTAGAGGAATTTGGGTATTATGGAATACTATTTCCATGTTGGGAATTCCAGTTTTCCACTATCCCCCCCATTGCTCAAAATTCAAAACTCGTAGTTGCTTAAAATTAAAAACTCGAAGTAGTTTATGATATTGCCGCTAGAAGAGTAAGAAGAAGAAGAACACGAGGACAAACTACTCGAAATACCTCTACTACTTTGCTACCTGCACTTGACCTTTGGCCTGATTATACTCATTATTCTCGTAGGTCACACGAGTTTTGTACAAGAAACTATGACTTCCCGATTCAATAGTGGCCAAGTAGGATGAGTTGATTACAGAGTGGGCTGAAAAAGAACATTATAATCGAAGTTGATCTGCAGGAAGAAATCCTTGAACAACATTTTGAAAGAACTGAAGATACTTTCTCAGATGCTGATATATTTTTTGCACCTGTTGTAAAAATATTTACGAAAGTTTAAACCTTTCGTTTGTAATTCACGTTCATTTGTCCTGGATAATTTTTTATCAGTTGTTTCAGTATTTAAATGCAAAACCTTCTAAACTTAATTACTAATTTAATTTTTAACCTACTAATTTAATTTTTTAATTTTTATATTTTGTATATTTTGAAATTATTTTGAATTTACATAATCAGTATGTGTATGAGCATATGCAAAATACGAGCTAAGTCAACTGAAAAGGTGTTTTCTTTGACATAGTGACACTTTCACCTTTTTCTACTCTCATTGTATAATTCTGTCATTAGATGGCTGCAACCCGTTACATAAGTGATACTCAATACGATACAGATTACATTGTGAGAGAGATTCTTGACCAATCATAGAGAAGCTTACAAACCAAGAATTCACACATAATTAATCATCGGGAATCGTTATACTAAATGTGTTCGATTGTGTACTTTAAATTTCATTTAATATTATATTGTGCTTGTCAGTTTTAATTTCTTTTATTGTTATTGTTTTACGAGAAACATTATTTAAAATAAATTGGAACTTAATTTCACTTTGATTCTATTTGACAAGTGCAGTGGTAGTGGAAGAGGGAACATTTGACTGACGTTAAGATCTGAGAGCAAGGAATTTTGTGTTACATGTTGTTTCTGTGTGGTTGTCCATCAAAATCGGCCAATTCTTTAGTTTAAAATGCCTAGTGAATCAATGATTGCGTTAACACCTATAGAAATAAGAGAAAACGAAAATTGCGATGTAGGAATTATTGATGCAACTTTTGTACTCCCTCGCAGGTGGTCTGGTAAAACAAAGCCACCTGCGGTGGGTAGGGTAGGAAGCTGTTTGTTAGGTGGGCTTGGCTTGTTCCTGAGGGTCAACTGCCACGGAACGATTCAATATAAACGTTTAACTTATAAAAGTTACCATAAGCTTACCCAAACCTCGCTCGTATCGTAATATCACACTCGTGTATTAATACCCGTTTCGTAATGTACTATTGTCTTTTCCGCTTCGGTTGCTTGTTTTGCGCCTGATTTTGCAGCCGCAACGATTTGCAAATGTTGCACACGTAAGCTGACACACTCTGAACGGTCGTGCTCATCATTCCTCAGCCAACTAATCTCGTCAGAGATAATCTTGTGGCGCAGAGAGAACCAAGGAGATCCGGGTTCGATTCCCGTCGAATCTCATGTGAACTTTGTTCCAACAAAACGAGTTTGGCTGCTTGAAAAGGACTAATCCAGTCCCTGTGAAGTGTCCTAAACCCTACCCCTATCCTTATTCTTTCCCAATTCTGGCCGCTGGGTAGTGACGCAGGAGCGCGTAGCAGAAGGCGCGTCGCAGAGATGCTACCTGGCGGTCCTCTTGACAACTGACTGCGACGAGACGTGACGGACATAAATATATACAGTAACGGAGGATTACTCCAGAATATACATAGAAAGTAACGGAGGATTACTCCATTACCGCTCCACACCCAAGAAGGGGTTAGGAGACGCGTTGGGTCGTGCGTTGACGCAACAAATGTAAAAATAAAAAAAATAAAAATTAAAAAACTCAGTCGCCGCTCGCCGGAACTTGTTCCCTCACACCCCACCCAGGGGGAATGCCCAATGCAAAATAACAGGTTTTATGTTATTGTACTTTTACTTTCCAACCCTCACTTCGTAAGAAGAGAAAGTTATGTAATTGTGCGCCCGAAAACGGCGAAATTTCGACAGAATAACTATTATTAACGAAAAAGTGGATACATCTTCTTATCATTTATAGTAAATTACTTCCTCCATTACGTTGTGTAGTCAGAGCACGTGTTTGTTAGTCCGTGAGAGAGGAAAATTGATTGACGCTAAAACGTCTGTCTGTTATCAACCCATGAGCCGTACGGCCGATTTTCTCCAAAATTGATATTCCTCTGTCAGTTTAAAGGAATTCAAAACCGTCCGGGTTTGAAGTGTAAAGACGCTGAAGAGAATGGAGCAAGTCTCATTTTTATTGAAATCCCTGATTTTTCGAAAATTGCCAAAGTTCAACCAAAGATCAATCAAAGTTCAAGAAAAAAATTTCGGCGTATGTATAGTTTTTGAGAAAAACAGACCGATGTTTTGCCGGCAATCCAGATTTCGGTACTGGGGACTCATAAAATTTGCATTCCGAATGCACCACGTGTTAGAGAAAGTAAATTATTACACATACGAACAATATTTATCTACTTTTTCCGTACCAGGGCTCGGCAATAACAGCTTTTGTGCCGAAAACTCGCCGTTTTCCCGCGCACGATTACGATACTTTCTCTTCTTACAAAGCAAATGCGGGAAAGTAGAAAAGGAAATATATTTGTGTAAAAGCCTGAAACTTTCGTAGATTGAGTGAAAGTCCTTGTCGACGACATTGTAGGCCACAGTTCTGTGTAGCCACAGGACATCATCATAGGGTACGTTTAGTCAGGGACGTGCACGACGCGGCAAATTTCTAAACCTACAGAAATTTGCACAGTTCTTATCATTACATATCTGTAACATTTATTCAAAGGCGACACAGAAGTTTTTAAAGACAAGCAATTATTCACACCAATAGTTTTGAATGTTTAGCAATTTGTTGAGCTTAAATTGATTAATATAGAGATACGCGTCCCTATCACAGCCATAAAGTTTAAAAAGGATGAATCCTGTGTATATGAGAATATCATGACAACTCGCTGCAGCCGTCGAGGCCTCCGCAAGGCCTCGCTGGCAGTGAGCTGATACTGCTGCTTAGGCCCTTGCCGAGACCAGGAGAGGTGGCTCAAGGCATTAACTGATGTCACGAGAGTCCCTCTGACCGGGAGGTCCTAGGGTTCCACTCCCGACGGTGACAGAATTTTCGAAACTAACTAGGCAACTCAGTCGAATTCAGCCGCTGTCTGGAGAATTCTAGCGTCCGGCTGCTCTGATCGGTTTCCCCGATCCGTGGTTTCTCCGATCAACTCCAGGCGAATGTCGGAGCAGAACCCTAAAAGAATTGCCACGGACCGCGACGTTCTTTCCTTCCTTTTCCTTGTCCTATTCTCATACCTTACTTACATACTACCACACACCCCGGAAGACCGGTCGGGAGCTTAGAGCTTTTTCTGGTGGGAGATACCTGGTAGGAAAAATCAAGACATCACTACGTATTATCACTACGTATTCTCACAGTGACTCTATCGCGTAAGAAAATATATTCTTGAATAAGCCCTGGAGATACGTTCTGGCTACACTAATGATTTTGTAACCATAGCACAACGGAGATTAGGAACTCAGCTATTTCAGAAACCAGAACGTCTTCGATTTTTGAAAATCCAGATAATTTCGAAAATATTGGCGTAGGAAATTGCTATCTTCACGGCATGAGTAATTCTTTTGTGTTATGTCTGTGTACGCTATCTCTTACAGAGCAAGAAGCAGGGGGACGATGGAGAAATAGTTCTTTTAAAAGGGGAGATGGAAGAAAAAGGTTGAAACCCCTCGTTTAGGGAATCCTTTGACAAAATATTTCTTCGTATTGTTGGGTTTGTATTGCTATCCTTCTTCACGTTTGTTCTTCTACAATGTTATTCCTTAAGGGTCACTCAAAATGTGTATTCTCAATTGAACGTTCTTCTAGTGGTGACTTGGAGGTTTTGAGTATACATGAAGTGGATTTCCCTAGTGAAACGAGAATCTTACTTCAATATATTAAATATTAAATTCAATTTAATATCAAGAGCAACTGTTTTGACTTGACGGATACAGTTTTTGATTGCATGACTCCTTATAGCTTCTCCTCAGGCAACCGGTAGTCAAAATACATGGAAATAGAATCGTCGTGTTTATTTTTCAAATGTTACGTGAGGTCAAGTATTACACCACAATGAACAATAGTATTTTAATAATTGAGGTTTTATTTAGGGAACTCATTCTTCAATATTTTATTTTCGATGAAAGAGACTTCAGTTAACTTCAATATTTGGATTTTTTCATTTTTTACAATTGTTTATAAAAATTAAAAATTGTACAACTGATTTCTACGGTCCAATTTGCACATGCATCATAACTGAAACTAAGGAAACTGTAAATAATTGTTTATTTTCCTTCGAAATTAAGAATAAATGAATTTCGGCTAAATCGATTCTGAGTACTTAATAATTGTGAATGATGATTGAGAGCAAAATGAAATCATCAGAGACAGAAAACCGCAATAACTCATTTGATACTCTCCATACTATTTTTATAAATTTGCACATATCAAGAGGGATAACGTAGATGATCTTACTAAGCGTTAGGTCAGTCTCCCATGAGCTTCATCACAAACATCCGTTGGAGGATTTGACGTCTCCCTCTTCTGGCCGCTTAGATTTCCATCGCTGGCCGCTGCCTGGGCGCATCGCTGTTATTGCTAGATCTCCTCATCCTCCTGGCATCAAACTTTTCCCACTAAGGTGGGTCAGGGCATCGACTGATGTCACTGCATTGCCTCTGATTGAGAGGTCTTCAGTTCGAGTTCCAGAGGTGGCGGATTTTCCACGAGAGCTACATTCCTAGGTCTGGAGTCTGGAGAACTCTAGCTGCCGCCTGCTCTAATCGGTAGTTTTCCGTAGTTTCTTTTATCAATGCCGGGCAAATGCTGGAACGATAACCTCACAAATGTTCCACGAACAGCGCGCAATCTTTTCATACTCCTCCTAGATACTCTTCTCCTCTTCCGCACGTTGGTTGGATGGTTGTTAGTGATTCCCGGCACGTCAACTAATGAGGTTGGTCCCGTAAGTGTAGTGCAAGTATTCATCGGCCGTTGGCGGTGATCTTCCGGGATGGCGAGATCTGGCGCCGATATACCGTCGGGTAGTGGGGTTTCCCCCTAACCGGGACTCTCCCACCAGCGGGGCACCGCCCCAGCCGGGACAAGCTCCAAGCTCCAGACAGCGACTAAATTCGACCTAGCTGAATAGCTAGTATTGAAAACCTTGCCACTGTTGGGGCTCGAACCTAGGACCTTCTGGTCAGAAGCAGTGCAGTGCAGTGACACGGGACCAGTGAGTTATGTTGGCTATAACCGACGGTTCACTACATCCGAGTTCACCATAACCAGAGTCGTCTGTACTTCACTCCAGGCACGAGCTCTAATCACTTCCCCAATCAGGTTGCCATCTTCCTAGATTGGAGTCCTAACTACTCCCTCCTGGCGCCCGCAGCCCCTCTTGTGGTTTCATGGGGCGACGACACGCTCATGACTCGCCTGGAACCTTTTGTTGCGGGCGCTGCTTTTTAGCATGCATTTGAGCCCCAAAAAGGCCCACTGCCCTGCTGCTAGCGCGCCATTTCCAAATGCCCCCCCCCCCCCATACACACACATACGAGATTCAACCTCTAGGCCTCGAAGATCTTAAAGAGACACATTGGGTGATAAGTGTTAAAATGAGTAAGTACTCCAGAGCAATTGTTGACGAGTACAAATAGGAACTACTACTTCTCATAAGTAATTGCTTCATTTAATATGAATAAAAGTTTCGTGAAACTTGGAGCATTTACTTCTCTCTCTGAGTAATTGCTCACTAACTGATCTGTTGCGATTGGTCGATTTGGAAAGATTTCATCATTCATTCACTCACTAACCTCTCAAGTAGCTTACAACAGTCGTGTATAACGTTTTTTGTATCTATTCAATGAGATTTGAGTAACCTAGAGAGGTTGCTCCGAATTTCGCACTAGAAGCAAATTCTCGCTTTTGTTCATACGAAAAGTAAGCAATTGCTCCTCGGTCGAGCAGTTTCTCACCAATGGAGAAATTGCTCAAAATAATAGCAATTACTCACGACTTTTATTCATACTGTTTGAAGCAATTGCTTTGAACATTCGAGAAAGAAGTAATAGCTCATTTTATTCCATATCACCCAATGACAGGCAAGCCTCGCCACCGCCACTTTGTTGTTCGTCAACGGGGAACAAAGTGGCGGGGAACTATTCACAACCGGTGCGAACCCACCCTCCAAGGTTTGTCTTCCCAGGAAACTCAGCCTAAAACGTGAATGACTTCTTTAGAACCGTCGTGATTTCATGACCCATTGAAATGAGAACCTTTGGGGACTATACTTCGATTAAAACATTAATTCCTTGGACACTTCGTCATCTGTAACGGTGTTAACCAATTGGGAACTTCAACATTATTATAGTGACCGTTCAAACTCCCGATTGGGTGACAGCTGATGAAGTGTCAACGGACTTAATGTTTTAATTGAAGTGTTCAATTATGGGAAAATCATGGAGTATTATGTGAATAACTCACTCTAAGAAAGAGAAAAAACTATGAGTATTCGTTTGAAATGTTCCGTCATAGGGGGCAGAGAGGAACTGAAGATAATTTGGGGGAAAACGTCCCGGAGAAACCTTGAAGTCCCATTATTCGGGAAGATGTTGGCCACATTATCTCTTCTTCTTCCTCTATTTTCTTCTCTTTTTCTTGTGTTACGGCCCTAAGCCGCCAGCCTGATTGAGGTTTTCCTGGGTTTACTCAATCGCTTAAGGCGTATGCCGGGATGATCCCTAGTTTTGCATCCCAGATATAAATGTAAAATGTGCCCTCCTTTTTCTTTAAATTTGTTCACAATTGAGGCATTCGCGTATACGAGAATTTCTGGCATTTTACGAAAGTACAATTATTGACTTACCCCGACTCTCTTGTCAATAAGAAACATGGGGTCTCTTTATATCTTAGCTTTAGAATCCAGAAGATTGACAATGAAAATACGTATACATTCACAATTTATATTTCATTAGTTATGTGTAGCACACTTCTACTAATACGATCGTTGCAATTTTGTAAATAATGTGAAATGTCCGTTATCACTATCTCCGCTCGAAAGTCTCAATTGTAATTATGTGAACGTAAATATTTAAGTGATTAGGCGGAAGAGAGGGCCTTACGGCCTGAGCTTCGCCAGTAATAAAGACATTATTATTATTATTATTATTATTATTATTATTATTATTATTATTATTATTATTATTATTATTATTATCTGACGCTGCCCGTCCGGTGCCGCCCGTCTCTCGGCTTCCTCTTCCGTCGCCACAGCTTCCAACCTCTGCCCACTCTCGCTGTCCACGGGCACGCGATCTCATTGGGGCCAAATCACAAACGCTACTCACAATACCTTTGACCGCGGTGAATAAACTGATAGATCTTAATTTTACAGGTGAGCAAAAAACACTTTAAATAAATGCTGTAAATCAGGGATTAATGATGTTCAAACCAAATCTACACACCAACAGTTTTATGCGAATATTACCTTCGTTTGAATATCATTATCCCCTGATTTACTTCAGTTGAAAACTGTTTTTTGCTCTCTTCTAAAATTAAGATTTTCTGACTTATCAGCTTATTCACCAGGACCAAAGATATATATTGTAGAACTTTGAAGATACTTTCTACACTGAGAATTTTGAGGTTGTTCATTATGTCTTCGAAGTTGAAATTTCAAAACGCAAAATGGCGGATGGTGGACTAAACATTTTTATTAGAATAAGACAAAACGTGGAGACTAGGTATTATAATAAGCAATGAATAAACGACTTTTAAAGTGGAAATTAAATAATAAATTTGTATTTTGAACTGAAATTACTATATTTCTGAATCATGTGTAACATAGTCAATTGTTAGTGGAATTAATACCTGTACTCTTTCTTGTGATAGGAATGTTAATTTTATTTGCAGTATTTGATTTTCTATTTATGTATTTAATGTTATAATGCGCTTGTCCACTTCATCTGCGGTAGTTTTCGTATGCTAATATATCCTCTTACCTGACCTAAACTGACATGAATGGCAGAAGGGCATTATTTGGCACCTGTTTTTAATACTAAAGTAGATTTACAGGTTTAAATCTCCATAAATTTCATTTCGGAACTCTGCGGAACTTACAATTCTTTCTGTATTTAGAAAAAAAGTTGTAATAAATGTTGAATATTCTTCATACAGTCGTGAAATGAATCAATGATCAAAATTGAATAAATAACAGTTTACCATTTTCTGAAGGAGCCATTACATTGCACTTCATTAGCTCGATCGTTATTCATACGATCGTCATATTTAAACTGATGCCCAAGGGCAGGTGTAAGCAATCGTCCTTTTCTGCCTGTTTAATATTGCAATTGTAACACTAATCTGACCAAAATTATCGTAATCAACGATCCGTTTATCAACATCCACTAAATAAAAAATAACTTTTGAATTTTGGCCACTTTCTCGGGTTTAGCCCCAGTGCGTGGCGGGGGGCGAGGGGCGGGGGCGTCGACAGGCATTAGCTGTGAGATTCAGATCGCTGGAAGGGGTGGTGGGGACGGCAGGCTATAACAATGGCCGCCGTAAGGCGACCAGATAATGAGAGCGCGCCGAGATCCGAGTGGCAGCATCAATTGCTTCTAAGAACTAATAAGCTGGCTGTCTAGCGCGGCGCAGGGGAGACAAAGGCGCGGCTGAGGAAGGGCCGAGGGCCGAGGGCCGCAGGGCCGGCCCTTGGCGCCCGCTGCGAGCGGAAGGACAGCTGACGCGCCGCGCCGCAGCCCTGAGATTTACGACGCGTCGTACACGTTGACGAGAAAGTCGCTCACGCAATTACTGGATTCATTAACGGGATCGTAAAATGAAATCGACTCAGGAAGCAATAAATACCAGTTGCGACTGCGAATCATCCTCAAGAGATTGTTCTTCGATTGAATGGAATTCCAGGCAACTGTCATGATTGGAACCTATAATCCAGGCAACTACTCGTAAAATCCTTTCTGATCGTGCATGACGATGAAAATTTAAAAAAAATATTTTTGCAAGGACTAGAAAGTAATTTGTGTGTCAGTTAAGCACGTTGTCTCCTCTAACGTTGCATCATACTTCTTTTCCACGAGAACAAAGAAATATCTCATTAAAATTGAAGGCTTTGGAGCAGTCACAAGATAAGCCCCACCAGCTACATCAGTCCTCACACTATTCGTAGATGTTAATATCTCGATTTTGGTCATAGTGTGTTCATCTTGTTATTGACCCAAGTCCTTCACAAATATCAACACGATATAGTAACAGCAAGCCCCCACGTTCACGAAAGTCAAAATATTAACATTTTCAAATAGCGGAAAGCTTGCTAAAGCTGGTGGGGCTTACTTAGTTTTCCTCCAAAAACCTACATTCAATAAATACGAATCTTCCATGAGGCATGTCAATGATGATGCAATAAAATGAGGTTCCTGAGGCATGCCAACAGTGTATTGGTACAGTGAAAAAGAATGAAAGTAAAAAGTCACAATTTCCATCCCATTTGAAATGTCGAAACATATTTATTTCGATTTTTCACAACTTCCTAGCTCTGAAAAACACATGCTAAATTCGCATTCCTCTTCTTGACAAGTCGAAAACAGTAGTAGTTGTCACACATTTTCACATATGTTGTGTTGTTATACCAAACATGTTTGATGTTGGACTTCAAGAAAATAATTGAAAAAAATAACCTAAATGATTCATGTTCATTATTAATAACTAAAACGTCTTGCACGTATTCCCCGAATGAATAAGATTAATGAGTTGACTTTTCTTGGGTCCCATCGTAGTCATGAGGGAGATGAAAATCATTACAAAATTAAACATTATTTTAATTCACCGCTCACAGAGAGCCTTGTTAATAATTCTTCTTAGACTCGATAAAATTCGAAATGGGGGGTAAATCAGTAAATACTTTTTGGTGTGTAAAGTGTTTAAAAATGGAGATCGCTAGTATCATTCCCTCATGATTTCTCCCATAAATCATTATCACAAATACAAGATACGATTAATTTGTATCTTAAATTTTACGTGTAGCAAATATTTGAAGGCACGATTGCAGGGCACATCTATTTTCAACTCTTGTTTCACATCTTGGATTTTTTCCTGGCCTGTAGTGAGTTGATACGTTTACGAAGGGTAAGTTTTCGAACACGTCGATTTGATATTAGTGCTATTTCATTTATGTTTACTTTGTAATTTCGTTGTTTGTCGTTGATGAGCCAGATTTTCCTGTTAGTTGCTTTAATTGTTGTGATTGATTTATTAGTGATTCTAGGCGCCTCAACTGTTAAGGTCATTGTCCTGTAAGTATAGTGCATGTTTTATCACGGGAGGTGTCGGTGATCTTCCCCCGCGAGATGGCGAGATCCGGCAGGGACCTTCATGTCGACATGCAGGGTTTTCCCAAACCACGTCATCTCTCACTAACGGGTCCCCACCCAAGCTCTAAGCCTCCGACTGGTCTCCCGACATGTGAGGTAGAGTTGTCTATGTAAATGTAAATGTGTGCGAGAAAGGGTGATAATAGGACAGGAAGGAGGATAATAGGATAGGAAGAAGAGGAAGAAAAGATCGCGCGCGGACCGTGGCCCGATTGCAAGGATACTACTTCGGCATTCGCCTGGTGATGATCGGAGAAACCATAGAAAACTACCGATCGGAGCAGCCGAATGCGGCTGACTTCGACCTAGCTATGTAGCTAGTGTCGAAACACTTTCACCGTCGGGAGTGACCTCCCGGTCAGAGGCATTGCAGAGATAACTGATGCTCTGAGCCGCCTAAGCCCAGACATGTGTGTGGGCCCCCGTCCTCCTGTGCTTCCAATCGCAATGACGGTTCGAGGCACACGAGAAGCCGACAGCCGAAGGTGAGGTGGGCTGGAGGCAGCTGCCGCGAGGGGCCCCGCAATGCGAGCGTTTTTCACCGCAAGCGACACCTCGCTCTGCCCCCTCCCGTCCCCCCTGCACCCTCGCCAACGCGGCCCCTCCCGCTGTCCGCGGCTCCGCCTTTCCCCGTTTAAACGCAATTAATTTCGCAGCGTGCACGAAGCGCGCTGATTGTCGCCTCGCCCGTTCACTCAGGAGCATTGTTGGAGCTTTCTGGCTCGCGTTCGTTTGTTACTACCGACTTATTTGGTGTTATGTTGATAAATAACACTACTAGACCACTTCAAAGCTCCAACAATTGGTAATACTTGACAAAAAACTCTTGTTGCCAGGTGTTGGTAACAAAAAAGTGGATAAATCATGTTCCTATATGTGTAGTAGATTACTTCCTCTAGCACGTTGGGTAATCAGTATTCATGTTTTATGTGTTCTTAATACTGAAAAATCAATTGACAATAAAAGGTCTGTCTTGAGATTTCTAGCGACTAGTTGATTTCTGAATACAGACGGAAACGAGCGTTTGTTCTTCAATTTTTGTAATGAATTTTATAAGAAATTACTGAGATGTGATAATATGGCCAGAAATTGATATAATATTACGTAACCGTTTAAAATACGAGTAGTTTTCACGATTTTTGAGAGAATTTTCTTAAGTGGGAAATTGTATGGAGTATTTAGTTTTGCATGTTTTCACAAGAACGAGAAACGTGTAATCCAGAATACAACAAGCAGATTTGAAGAATAATACAAGATTTTAGTATTTAATAATTACTATTTCTGATTTTTGTATCATTTACGTTTGCTCGCCAGCTATATCAGAGTTACTGGGTTGTGAAATGTATAAGCCAAACGAATCGTCCCATGTTTGTTTAATAACGCTGTGCTGGCAATACAACTGGCAACACAGTAGCGACCGCCGCCATCGCCACAACCGCCTCGCTGGATCGACTTCTAATTTTTTTTTCTTTCTGGCATACGGTTTATGCATTACATTCGGAGTCTAAAAACGTATTGGATTTGTTCGTAAATACACTGAGTACCTGAATACAGCGATTTGAACGGCAGAAATATTTTTTCATTAAAACGTTTTACTTACAAAAATATATATTCCACGCTTTGATTTTTTACGAGGCGATTATCGGATATTTGATAAGTGTAATAAAGGCACAAATCGTGTCATTGTAATTTTCACAACGATAACACTATAATATTGCTGTACAGTATGTACTGTTGTAGCACCTCTAGTTCCTATAACAAGTAACAAAACGGTCTGAAAACTGAATATGCCCTCGACAATTTCGTCAATTTCGGTGCGGACCATCCATCGTTTCATTTACGCCGACCTCTATAGAGCTGTACACTATATATGGAGCTGCACACAGTTATAACTATAGCAATTATTGCAGAAGACACAATAGACGAATGAATGGTAAAGTCGGATTATTTGTGATCCTCATGTGGCCAAAATGACATATCACTACATTTCTTACGATATCACGGAGGGTATATCAAAGAGTAACCACGGGTATGTGATACTAAAGGTAGAATAAATCGTTGGCTTACGGGTGAGAGATGTTGGGTCGGGTTTTCGGGTCTTGGGAATACTCTAAACAGTAAAAATTTCCTAAATTCTTAAAATTTTCCAATTTGCTAGTTTGTGGAATATTTTAACTGTTAACATTTCCTAAAAACAAATTGATTATATCCACATTTTTATTTTTATAACTTTATTTAAGAACCAAATAGTTTTACGACACTTAATCATATAATAATAATTATTATTGTTAATATTATGAAATATACGCAAAATCAGTTACCATTATCTCTCAATGCTTTCAGTTTCTCTCAAGGCTTGAACTCTTGACTTGATGTGTCTTCGCTTGTATGCTGACGAGATTCCCTCCCTTTCTAGTTTTTCTAGGGGTAATTCAAAAATACGTACGCAATTTTAGCTTCTTCAAAACCTCAATGAACCAATTAACATAACTTATTAACATTTCACTGATTCTCTTTCTCCTTTTCTTTCTTTTTTTCTTTCCTTTCTCTCTACCGTTCCATTCATCCCGATTCTTTCCCGATTTCCTATCAAGCTCGTCCTCTCTCGCTTTCACTCCTGTCATCCATGTGAAAATCTTCATCCAAATTGCGTGCGTATTTTTCATTGAATAACTTCCTTTATTATGTACTATTGTAATATAAATTCTGAAAGTGGTCAGGCGGAAGAGCAGGCTAAATGGCCTGAGCCTCGCCACCAATAAAGACATTTATTTATTTATTTATTTATTTATTTATTTATTTATTTATTTATTTATTTATTTATTTATTTATTTATTTATTTATTTGTTTATTTATTTATTTATTTATTTATTTATTTATTTATTTATTTATTTATTTATTTATTTATTTATTTATTTATTTATTTATTTATTTATTTATTTATTTATTTATTTATTTATTTATTTATTTATTTATTTATTTATTTAT
>BLKR01016396.1:0-28875 GCA_011170035.1 Teleogryllus occipitalis | reverse complement strand
GTCTCTGCCTCTGTCTGCAAACACTCCTGGCGCCTAAACTACAACTACAATCTCCATATTGAAGAATCTCCTATTTGGCTCTAGTTGAAGCTTTGAAATTTTGAATAACTATCTTTAAAATTTGGGAGTACTTTACACGAAGCCTTCCGGACAATTTCAATTTTTTTTTTAAATTACGGCTCCAATTTTTTTTTTAATTTCTTGTAAGATAAGAGCAAAATTAACTTATAAAGGTGGCTTAGGTTTAGGAAATCACAGGTAACTCTGAATTTTCGAAATTTGCGAAAGTTATTTTTTCCGGCGTTTTTTGTAACTACAAAATATAATACAAGGATTTTTACTTCAAATGAAATTTCTTGTGCATAAATAGTTTCTTCAATTAGATCATGTAGATTTTTTGGAAATTTTAGGAGTTTCCGTGCAATATTTGCAATTTAAAAAAGTAAAAGAAACAAGAGTTTCTCAAAAACGGCTCCAAATTTTTCCTTTAAATTTCTGTTAAGATTAGTGCCAAACAAACCCTATGCCGTGACACAAACGCCATATTCCTCTTTTTGTTTTGTTTTTCAAAAAAAAATAAAAAGATATTTAATTAATTTGTCTCTTGCTTCGATAATATTTACATTAAATGCGATTTCTTTACATTATATTTATGATCACATGTGCTTTAAATAATGGCAAATAATTTTTTTAAAAGCGCAACAGTTTTCTGTAAAAACGAGCTTAAAATCCGCATTTTCAGAAACGCTCAAACGCCATTTTCTCAAAAATGACTCCAATCTTTTTCTTGAAATTTTTCAATAGATAGTGCTAATAGCACTTTATTTTGACGCGTTGAACTAAGATTTAAACATTGTATCGCACTCCTTTGAAGGCAATTCCGGAACCCTGCAAACTGCGCAAACGATTTCTTTGAGCGCAATTCTTCCTTTACTGTGCGCCGCCACTATGTAATTATTCCATCCCCCATTCATGGAAAATTTTGCACCACGTCAGTTTTCTCAAAAATATTAGAGAGGCTTTTCTATACGCGAATGGAAACTTCTCAGGGAAAACAAAGCGTTTTCAGACTCGCAACACTGTTTCAGGAAATCAAAATCTACGGAAACTGCCATTTTTTCTTTCTTTAAAGATGTTGCTTCATCAATGGACCAAAATGAACCCATTGGGATATTTTAGATCTTTCGAAAGCTTTTAACGTTAATAATCCTAACATTATTTACTTATAATTCCAATTCTTTGCCAATTGAACATGGCGTCCCACAAGTTTCGATCTTAGGTCCTATCCTCTTTTTGTTGCACGTAAACGATATGCCCTCATCTATTAAAAATGGAACAGTTTTGTTTGCCGATGACATGAATGTTCTTTGCAAAAAAGAAACAATAAATAGTACAATATCAGAAGTTGCAAATTGGTTTTGTAATAACAAATTAATAGTTAACGAGGGAAAAACTGTATCAATGCAATTTTGCATTTTCAATCGGCAATCGTATGCTCCATTGAAATGAACAATATACAGTTAGCTGATGTTAAGGTAACAAAATTTCTAGGTCTCTCAATTCAATGAAACCTCAAATGGAATGTACATATAACAGAATTAAACACTAAATTAAGCTCGTTATGTTATGCATTCAGAATTCTTTCTAATTCTGTCAGCCTTCATGCAGCTCGTTGCGTGTATTTTGCAAATGTACATTCCCGCCTGAGATATGGCATAATATTCTGGGGAAGCTCATCCTTTAGTTCCCAGACATTTAGATTGCAAAAGAAAATTATCTGAATAATGAAAAAATCCCATCCACGTGATCCGTGCAAGCCTCTTTTCATTGAGCTTGGAATCTTACCATTGCCTTGCATATTTATTTACGAATCTGTAATATTTGTGAAAAGTGACTTAACGGTGGGAACATTTTCATGTAATACTGATATTTATAGTTACAACACGACATAGAAATAATGTTCATCAAGTGTCAGTATCAACAGCTCATTGCAAGAAATCCACATACAATACATGTACGTTACTTTACAACGCATTGCCAGATGAAATTAAACAATTAAAATTAGTACACAAATTTAAGTTAAAAGTAAAATATTTTCTTCTGCAAAACTGTTTCTATACAATTAGAGACTATACTGATCGTCAAAAAGAAAAATAATGTTTACTTTAACAAAACCAAGATATAGTATAATGAATTAGTTTACATTTGCATTGTATAACTAAAACAAAGACTCAATATGCCTGTAACAAGTAATGTACTTCAGCTTCCGGGTCAATGACCCCCATCTGGTTTTTGTCAAGTTTCCCTGATCCGTTGAGATGGCCCCTTGATTTGCTTCTGGACGTAAATGTAGCTTATTTATTAATTTAACGTCAAAAAAGAGTTAAAACTGTGTATGACGTGCTATGGGGAAAAGTGAATTGTGTGCACATTTTCAAAATTCTGTGATCCCTACACTAAGTCATATACTACTTAAATTTTGAATTTTTGAAAGGGAGAAAAAAAACTCCCATGTAATAAAATCTATTTTCAAGGATAAACAAGCAATAAATTTTGAATTTTGAAAGGGAGAAAAAAACTCCCATGTAATAAAATCTATTTTCAAGGATAAATAAGCAATAAATTTTGAATTTTGAAAGGGAGAAAAAAAAAACAAAAAAAAACTCCCATGTAATAAAATCTATTTTCAAGGATAAATAAGCAATAAATTTTGAATTTTGAAAGGGAGAAAAAAACAAACAAAAAAACTCCCATGTAATAAAATCTATTTTCAAGGATAAATAAACAATAAATTTTGGCTCTTATTACTTCCTGCCGCGACAACATGGAAACGATAATTTGAATAATTGTATTTCCCACTTAATTCTAGAAGACGTGCACAGAAAATGAAGTTACATTTATGTCCAGAAGCAAAACAAGGGGCCATCTCAGCATTTGCTCAATGGATCAGGGAAACTGGACGAAAACCTGATCGAGATGGGGGTCATTGACCCGGAAGCTGTGTTACAATAGTTGTTACAGGTTGTTTATACTCATTTATACAGTCCAAATGGTAATTAATGCATTATGTATCATTGTTAAAATTAATGTCACTTTTCTTGTGATGCTCAGTATAGTCTCTAATTGTATAGAAACAGTTATGCAGCAGAAACGATTTCACTTGGGATTTAAACTTTTCTATTGAATTTAATCGTTTAATGTCATCTGGCAAAGTGTTGTAAAATAATGTACATATATTGTATGTGAATTTTTTGTAATGAGCTGTTGATACTGTCACCTGATGAATATGATTTCTACGTCGAGTGTTATAGTAATAGACTTCGGCATTTTCTGAAAATATATTCCCGCCCTTAAGCAAGTCATTTTTTACAAAAACCACTGATTCGTAAATAAAAAGACACAGTAATGGTAGAATTCCTAGATTAATGAAGAGAGGCTTACATGAATCACGTGGGTGGGATTTGGTTATTATTCGTACAATTCGTTTTTGTAATCTAAAAGTCTGGGAGCTATACGATGTATTTCCCCAGAATATTATGCCATATCTCAGGCGGGAATGAACATTCGCGAAATATACACAACGAACAGTATGAAGGCTGACTGAATTTGCAAGAATTCTGAACGCGTAGCATAATGAACTTAATTTTGTGTTCAATTCATTTAAATGGACGTTTCATTTAAGGTTTGACTGAATTGAGAGACCTAAAAATGTTGTTGCCTTAACATCAGTCAATGGTACACCGTTCATTTTCAATAGAGCACAGAATTGTTTATTTGAAATGGAAAACTGCATTAAAACCGTTTTCTTTTCGTTTACTATTAATTTGTTATTTCGGAACCAATTTGAAACATCTGATATTGTACTATTTACGGTTTCTTTATTGCAAAGGATGTTCGTATCATCCGCAAAGAGAACCGTTCTTCCGTTTCGAATCGTCGAGGGCATATAGTTTACGTAAAGTAGGACGGAATAGGGCCTAAAATCGATCCTTGAGGAATCGCCATGCAATGCGGGCAAAGAGTCGGAAAAAGGCGCAATGCATGTTCACCATTCCAGTAAGGTATTTCAACTCTCTGAGATCTTTGTTTAAGGTACGAACATAACCACCCAGAGCATACCACGAATCGGCTAAGGAAGGTAATTTTGGCGCGCATGTCAAGTGAGATCAATGACGTCAAAAGCTTGAGAGATTCTAAAAATTATCCATTAAATTCTGATTTTGATCCAACGATATGACATCTTTAAGAAAAGAAAATATAGCTGTTTCCGTTGATTTTGATTTTCTAAATCCATGTTGGCAATCTGAAAGCGCGTCGTGTTTACTGAGAAAGGTTTCCATTCGTACGTAAAAAAGTCTCTAATATTTTTGAAAAAACTGATAGAAGAGAAATGGGCCGATAATTTTGAATTTCATTTTTGTTGCCTTTTTTGAAGAGCGGCTTAATTTTAGCTGTTTTAAAAATATCTGGAAACGTTCCAGTGCATAAAGATGCATTAAATATGTGAGTTAACGGGTGTATAATGGCATACGCACAAGTCTTTAACAAAGAATTCGGGAATTCATCTAAACCGGACGAATATTTATTTTTTAGTTTACCGATTATTTTGAGAATTTCATGGGAAGAAGTTTCGGAAACGAACATTGTGTCTAAAATTTTGGGTGAAGTGTCTGTTTTTGAATTTTATGGCTGAAAACGCTTAGTGAGATCGGCAGCAATTCTCGAAAAGTATTGGTTAAAGAGATTAGCCACTGTTGCCGGATCGTTCACATTTATATCGTTATATTTTAAAACAACATTCTCTACGGGTTTTCTAGTTGATTTGGTAGTATTTTTTATTATATTCCACATTGCCTTTGTTTTATTATTTGAGTTCAAAATATCCTGATCGTTTTTCATGATTTTAGCCTGCCTTATGACTTTTCGTAACAATGTTTTGTATTTTTTAAAGTAGATAAGGAAATCTTGAGATACGTCATGACGTTTAGAAATAAAGCAGAGAGTACGTTTATTTTTACACGATGTTCTAATTCCTTTTGTGATCCAAGTATTACTTTTTCGTGAAATGTTTAATTTTCTCTTTTTAATAGGAAAGCATGCGTTAAAGAGAAATGAAAGCTTTGAGAAAAATAAATTATATTTTTCATTTGTGTCAATAGCGTTATAACCTGCCTCCCATGATTCTTTCAGCAAGTAGTCCGTAAATAACTTTATGTTAACTGTAGTAAATGCTCTGCACATGCGTGTTTTATTTATTGTGTCAGTATTCATGTTATTAGTAATTGTAAGAATTTGTGCATCGTGGTCACTGTAACCTAGATTATTCGTTATTATTTCATATCTAGTTGTGGTTTTGTTAATTATAATTTGATCTATTGCTGTTTGTGATTTAAGAGTATTCCGTGTAGGTACGTTCACAGTAATATCTAAATTAAAAGAATGAATTAAATTGAGAAACTGCTCTTTTTCGTGGGATTCGCTCAGAAAATCAATATTGAAATCTCCACATACAAGAATGGATTTAAAAGAGAGATTACTAATTTTGTTCAGAGTTATCTCTAGATTTTCTACGAAATTGAAATAATCTAAAGCTTGCTTTGTTGGAGGTCTGTAGATGCAAAGTAAAATAATTTTGAGTGTAGTAAGATGTACAACTGTTATTTCAAAAACTTTTTCAACTGCATATAAACTGAATTCTGACAAGGTAGAATCAATATTATTTCTTACATAAATACACGAACCTCCGTAAGCAGGGCCTTTATTTGATTCCCTTGCTCTACAATAAGATCCTGCAAGGTAAAAACTAGGAATTTGGAGTTTGTTTAGATCATTATGAGATAACCAATGTTCTGTAAAGCAAAGAACATCTATTTGACTGAGATCACACTCTAATGCTGCCTCGATAAATTCAATTTTATTTGAAAGAGATTGCACATTATGATGCATTATTTGAATATTTTTCATGTACCTACACTGATGCTTTTCTGCTGCATCTGACTCTAGTTGCTATTTATTTATCTCATTTTTACCTCGAGTGCGTGGTCGAAGGAAGTATCGTGTCCCAGCAGTGTTAGGAGGTGAGGAAGGAGGGGTTGCAGATGTAGGGGAATGAATAATGGGAGAGGTAGTACAAGGATTAGGTTCAGGGGATAAGGTAATTGGGTCCAAAGGGGTTCCGGAGGATGGAAGAGAACCAGGAGATGTAGGTGGGGATGAATCTTGGATAGGATACTGCTGAGGTGTAAGGATGTGTTTAGCAAGTTCGCTACCGAGTGCATGTTTTCCGACAAGGTTCAAGTGAAGACCATGCCGGGTGAAGTGTTTTTCTGAGAGAAAGTTAAGCTCAAATAATTTAACATGTGTGCCTCTCAGATGCAGTTTTAATTTGTTGTTTGCGTGTCTAATTTCTTTGCACAGTGTTGGTTTGTTGAACCAGAAGGGCAGAGTCGAGATTACAATGTTCGTGTTTTGGGCGGCACGTTGTAGTTTGTCAACATGTTGCTCAGGTGTAAAGTGATCACCCAAATTGATGTCATTCTGCCCTCCTATGATGATGACTGTATCCCGTTTGGTGAGAGTTTTTGTGTGGGTGTCCAATTCACTGATCACGTCGGCAAACCTCCCGTTAGGTTTAAACACACACATGACAGAGAAATTGGATGGGAGTTTCCCACTGAGCAGGGAAGAGATTTGTCGCCCATGGCTATCTGCTAAAATTAGTACCTTTTTCGTGGGCTCAGTAGGAATGTCCTTGTTCACTTGTGGGCCAGGTTGCGCAACTCTACGTGTCTTTGTTTCTTTGCGCTTGCTAGCCTGTTTGCGTCGGTTTGTGGGTGGACGTGTCGATGATGGGAGGGGGAAGTGAGGATTGGGAAGGCATGGAAAATCATTGTCATAATCTAACACAGCAAATCTGTTTTGAGTCATGATTGGTTGTGATGATTGTGTTTTTGCTTTCGCGGATGGACGGTTGAAAGTTTCTGCGGTGTTGCCTGTTGTTGTCCAACCGTCTGAGTTTTGAACGACCTCTTCGAGCCTTCGGATATGTTCATCTAAATTTTTGTTTACGTGTGTGAAGGCTTTCAGAAGGTCGGCTTTGAGAGTGTACAGAGCAGAAAGTGTATAGCGAATAGTAGCCATGTCACGAATGCGTATCAAATGCGTGGCAAATATGAGAATAAATAATTAGATGAGAAATCAGATTATGTGTCAAAAATGTTTCCTAAATAATCTTTTTAATTTACGTGTATTAAATTATTTAATTTAAGTTACGTATTTATTTAAAAAATAAAAGAAATGGGATTCTAATTAGTATTTAAATGTTATTGGTTAATTGCGAGTAGAGTTGAGTGTGTTTCCGTTAATAGATCTACGCTGCAAACTAATAAATACAATTAGATTACTATACTTTACCTCTTTAAAGGCCACAAAAATTCACCACTTTGATATTCTTTTGAAATCACAAGGTTCAAAATTTTCCGTTACTAATATATGCGAAACTTTGAATTTTGATGTTTTTCACAATTATCACAACACTTTCACTAGTTGTTTAACCCTTTACGCAAAACTAAATTTATTTGTACACCAAATATGTATTAAAAGTCTTTGAACTCGTTAAAATGCACGTTTGTCCGTTACACTGTCTTTTAAACAAATAACTATTTACTTCTTTTCCACTGCTTCGGACAATATAAATCTCTTTCAGCGTTCCTGTAACAAGTAAACAAGTAAAGAAAACAATTTAAAAACAAAAGGTACCTGAAAGATGTAAGAAAGTAGTCAAAATTAGCAAAATATTGGAGCACAGTCCGAGCACGTCAGTCACGCAAGGAAGCAATCCAAGCAACCAACCAATATCTCAATAAGTTCTATGCTCAATAATATCTATGCTCAATAAGTTGCACGTCTCCATTTGAGGGTTAAATTTCTCGTAAGAAGAAAGTAAAATACACTTATAAAGGTGGCATAGTTCCGATTTTCACGGTGAACTCTGAATTTTCGAAAAATTGGAAAAGTTTTAATTTTTTTTGGCGTCTTCCTAAAAATACAAAATTGAAGACAGAGATTTTTCCTTCAAATAAAATTTGTTGTCCATAAATAATTGTTTCATAACGGTAATGTAAATTGTTTTGAACATTTTAATAGTTTTTGTGCAATTATGCGTGCAATATTTGCATTTTTTTAAATTACAAAAACAAGATTTTCTCAAAAACAGTTCCCAATTTTTTCTTAAATTTTTGACTAGGAGTAGTTCCAAACAAACTCTATACGATTACATAAACGTCATATTCTTCTATTCTTTTGTTTTTCAAAAATTACCAAAATGTAATTTTTTGACTTGTCTCTCACGTCGGTAATATTAACATTAGACGCAAGTTCTTTACACCATTACATTTATAAGTACACGTGCTTTAAATAATTTCAAATAAGTTTATCTAAAACTCAACAATTTTCTGTTACAATGAGCTCAAAATTCCGCATTTTCAGAAACGCTCAAAAAGGCTCCAAATTTCTTCAACTTTTACCAACGGAGAGTGGTAATGGTACTGTTGAATATGGTGTAAAGTTCATTTTTGTGTATTCTTTTTGGTTTTTTTTTCAATAATTTACAAATTTAATTTTCTTTCAATATCTCTCACGCCGTTAATACGCACATTTTCATCAATTTGTATACGTTATTGAATTTCTGAGGAGAAGTTCTTCAAATGACTTCAAATGAAGTTTTTCTAAAACTCATTAGATTCCTGTGAAAAAGAGCTTCAAACTTCGCATTTACAGAAACGTTTAACGCTATTTTCTTAAATTCGGTTCCAAATTTTTCAATGAAACTTGCTATTTAGAATGCGGTTTTAGCCTTCTTTAGTATTCGTGAAGTAATATTTCGGTTCTATTATTTGAAAACAGAAAATTTGATAAAATAAAAAAAGTACTTTGGGCGGCGATAGATGGCAGCAGGCAAGAAGGAGGGGTAAGACTGTACAGTACCTGTCCATAAAAAGAGAAATTAGAAAACTTTACTACGAGAAAGTCTGTGTCATTCTGAAGCACATTAGTTTCACCTTACATTTGCAATAGGAAACTGAAATTTTCAAGAGTTGCTAATAAAGGTCTTCTGCAATTACTGAAATATTTTTATTTTTATTTTTACTTTAGTAGTATCCATTCTGCAGAACTTTATTTACTAGAAAACGCGGTAAAAATAATTGCATTGTGAGAAAATATATCTACGAAACTTTGAACATTTTTCAAAATCGTTACTTCAGTGTTAATATGAGTGATGTATCCGTTGCCCGTACAAATTTCATAAGTCTAACTTTAATAGATTCTGAGAATTTTACTCAGAAACTTAACATTGTCAGGATAGGGCATTCCATAAAAGTTGACCCCATGATGCTATCAGAATTCGTCCACGGGCGGGTGTGTGTATGGGTAGCTGCTTGGCTGTCCTAGACACAGGTGCCGACGTTTTGGCCACCATTCTGCGACCATTTTCAGAGCGAAATGCCATAAATAGATAGTCATTTCGCCCTGAGGAAGTTCGCAGAATGGCGGCCGAAACGTTGGCACCTGTGTCTAGGAGGTAGCGTCTCCCGGACAGTCATTTAGATACTGACTCCAACCGCGGAAGCCTACGCTCTCGTGTGTGTATTGGTTAAATTGTGTGTGTGTGTGTGGGGGGGGGGGAAGATGGGCGGTTGTGTGGGCGAGTGAGTAGGTGGGTGGGCAGGTAGATGGGCGCGGCTGGAAGTACGTGACAAATCGATTCGGCTCTCGACCTACGCTGCGCAGGCTGGCGCGCCCTGGTAAGTTACTGCGCTGAAAGGCCGCGAGTTAATGCGCCGATCACACAAATGGCCTTTCGGTGTCGCCGTGCGGAGACAGCGCCAGCCAGGAAGCTCGCAGCCCCTCCGCGACTGTTGTTGCTATGACAGCACAAAACGTAGGAAGCAAAGGTCTAAAAGCTTGTTTGAGAGAAATGAGAGCCTACAGTAAGTTTATGCCATTGAGGGCAATGAATTGGAAGGTTTTCATGTTGAAAAATGTAAGGTATTCATCTATTTTTTCCTCTTGAAAAGTGTCATTAAGTTAAAATTGTTCATTTCTATATCTACGTGTGTTTTAGAATACCACTTCGCGACCTTAAAGGAAAAAGGTTCCATCTAACATTTTTCCAAAAATGACTTTTGTAATGTGTATAATTGTAGCAATGAAATTCACGCACCCTCTCTTACACTGATTTACGCAGCGTAGTTTCTGAGATAGAGATAAAGTAAAATGGTACTATTTGCAAAAGGTATGTTCGAGTTGGTGGAAAAGGTTCTATCTTCTTCACCGTGCAAACCAAGTGTTTACATGTTTGTAGACTTTAGCTTGACCAAGTTTAGAAGATTCTCGCAGTGTCCACGTATTAAAAGATCTTTTGTTGTGTAAATTTAAGAGCAATGTTGAGTGAAAGTGAAAATAAATATGGTCTATTTGAGAATTCTGGTCCTGAATGCAGCAAGCAGTACGGAAGAAGACGAGACTCTCAGGAAACATGTTATTGCAAACCATAATGCAATTTAGTTTAGAAATTGAGTACTATTTACTTTACATCAATTGTAATTAGTAACCAGACAGAATTTATAATAGTTTGCCTACACTAAGCTTTGGCGAATTCCTTAGGATGCCTGAATGGTAACTCCATGAATTTACACGTTACACGAAATTAACTACTTGTATTTCATTTCACATGTCGATATAATGTTGAATCATTGATGGCCTATAAATCCAATTTACAATCCGTGTTACGATGATTTTATTTCCATTTGGATTATAAATGTACAGTTACATCCATTGAAATAATTTTTGTTTTATATTACATATTACATTTTTTTAATCATAAGAAAGTCTATTTTTTATTTAGAATCAGTTGCATATTCCAACTACCTATACATTAATTAACTTTTTATATAAATTAATGTTGCAGCATTTTTCAAAATACTGATGATCCTGAGATTTTTTATTATATTGGTAGTGTGGAAGAGAATGTCATAAAGTTTCTTCCATATTCATGTTCAGAGACAGAAAAGGAAAAATCTCCTATCAAAGAAAAACCAAAGCACACCAAGAAAAGGAAACTTAGTGAGATGGATTGGAAAAAGTTTCAGTATTGGAGAAACATCAAACAAGGTTAGAACATACAAATTATAGGGTTGAATGTAAAAAACTTAACCAAGCTGCATATTGTGGAAATTCTTGCATCACAAATGCACACGGAAAGGCCTTACAGAAGAGCACCAAAGCTTATTTACCTCATTTTATAAACTGAAAGGTCATTTTGAAAAGGCTAGCTACGTACTGCAGACATTAGATCGGTGAAACAAAACGACAGACTAAACCCTTGAAAGAATAAACTTTCGTCTACAAGTTCTGTGTTGCAAATATATAAATTGTTGTATATACACACGTGCTATAATTCAGAAGATGATATATAATGCGCATTTATTCAAAGTTAAAGTAACAGGAACGCCAATATTGGACTTCGAAGTAGCAACGCTAAGGACAAAATACCTGAAGACTTGAAAGTCGGAGTGAGGACACACATGAAATATTTCCCTAAAACAGAGTCACTAATGTAGGGATAGTACTAGCAAGAAGAACCTGACTATAACTTTTATATCACGAAGATGTACGACCTCTACAAGGAAAGTTGTGTAAATGACAGATTACAATTTGTAAAATTATATGTATATCAGAAGTTACAGAATGAGTGCATTCGAATATAATATTTACAATGTTCTGAAATTAAAATATTGTCAACACGTCGAGGACAAGGGAAAAGATTAAATAGAAAAAATAATTTAATGTTTTTCAATTGCAAACTATTGTAAACGCGGAAGCCAGCAGTTACGTAAGGTATTTGAAGCACTTCCATAAAAGTTGAAATCATCTGCATTTTTATAAAGCACCATTCTCTCAAGTTTCGCAATTAAAACTCACTCAAATGCAGGCTGAAGTAGAATATAAAATTAAACATGCAGTTCTCTCAGCTACCCGCCTGCAGACGTACGTGCAAAAAAAAAAAGATTTGAAGTAAGGAAAGAGTGGCCAATGGAGCCTACATGTTGAAATGGATAACAGCACGGAATCGAAACTATTTCGAAGTATTGCTAAAAAACAAAAATAATAACTTTATAGCTATTTGACTTTAATATGTGAGTAAAATTTCATTTCAAATTTAAGTGTAATTCAATAACTTACAATTAACTATTCTCCACTTTTTATTAGTTATTTCCAAGTGAAAACATGACATTAAAATATCATTATTGTTAAGCAAAATAATACGATTTGTACTAAAATTTTCGTGTCGTGCAGTAGAATAAACCACAGATGTCCTCTAAATTTTATGATTTAATTGAATATGAGTACTTGTTTTCTCTGGAGATCTTCAATTGGTTTCTTCAACCAATAACTTTAATTTTTGCCTAATTAATTATTAATAAATTTTTAACTCAACCTTTAAGAAATAAATTAGATAAACATGCGTAACACGATATACAAACGAATTGGAAAGGCAAGATTTCAAATTACCACAAGCAATGTTACAATATTTGACATTGCCTCTGTGAAAATGCGTTTAATATTCCGATGACAAAAGTAGTTTATGGCCTAGACCACATTTTTAGGAACTACAGAAGAGTAGATGTAACTAGATTCCCATGACGTACTAGAATAGATTTACAATACTAATGCGCGAATATGCTAAGAGATATCCCAGATATCGTAACAATCGTAAGAACGTGGAATATTGGCACTGACTTTTCAATGGAGTGATTAATGAAACGAAGTAGATTAATAAAAGATACAACAATGGATATATTTTCAAACTCAGTTATAAATTATTGAGATATTGTAAAAGACGTGTAAATGAAAAACCACAATATTAATAGATATTAAAGAAAATAAGCTAATGTGTGAATAATATAATAGACACAATGGGCTGTTGTCAGTGGGTAGCAATGATTCTATTTCTAAACTACAATGTAATTTGCACACTTCACATCTCTCCACAATCAATGAAAACTCATCAAATTCTCCTCGTCCAAGCATGAGTCTTCCTCAAAATTATTAATCATGTAGGAAATTCACATTATAAGCTCGACTATCTAAGCAATTCCCTATTTATTAAACTCACTCTCAACATTGTACTTCCAATTCTTGCCCTGATATTTCACTCACTAATATGAAGGACGCGTGCCAGATAACGCCAGGAGTCGTAAGTAATTTAGAGGCCTGTTGTAATTATTTCGTCGCCGAACAAGGCGCGGCGACCACCCAGAAACAATAGATAGGAACAGGGCCCTCCTTTTGTGCAGAGCTGCGCGGTCTCGGTCGAGCAACACGCAATTGAGCAGCGCGCTGTTTAAGAGCACATGCGTGTGAACAATAGAAATTCAAATGTTCAAAATTAAGCATTTTCAAATTCCAATTTCGAGAAAACTTTGATACTGATATAAATTAAAATTATGTCACAGTATGAATGAGTTCTTAATCATTTAATACCAATTTCACTTTAATATCTTTACTGGATCTTTTGTTATTAATATTTCATTTTCTCTGAAACTATAGCAGGTACAAAAATCGGATTTCGCAGGCTTTTAGACCACGTAATTTTCGCAATATTGGACTACCATGAAATAATTTACAGTTATAATATTTTATGAAATAATTTTTAAAACGTGTTTAAAGATTGAACATTTTTTAAACGTTTAACACATATTTCTGTGTTTTGAATGTAGGCTGCGGGAACAGCCCAGAATGTAATCACTGCTATGCGGCTGTGGCGTCGATGTACGGTACGGCCGAAATTTAGATTAGGTTTCTTCTTCATCCCTTACGATTTCTTCTTCATCCCTTATGGTTTTTTCTTGATCCCTTACAACTCTTCTTGATATCTTACGAATCTCTTGACAAACTCTTGCGCTGCAGTCGAGTTTGTTTGGAACCTGGACATAATGTTGCTGAGAGATTGTAAATTTCCATAATTATTTAGTAAGATGTGTATATCTTGTATAATTTTTGCACATCATGTTAATTATAGTAGCACATCATGTAGCGTATATTCATATGTATATTTAACTCTACAGAAGGTGAATGAAGTCACGTCTCTATGCTGTGTATAAAGTGTATACAGGCTTTCGAGCGTGGAAAGAAATTCACAGTCGATTAGGGAAACCTACATATTTCGGCAGAGCGGATCACATACACCAAATTCAGACAAGAATTCAAAAAACATACATTGGGAAATATTCATTCGCGAATCGAACTATTAGAGACTGGAACGGTTTGCCTGTGACGATCTTTGACACCTTTCCTCAAAGCCTGAGCAAATTTAAAAATAAATTAAATTCCTAGTTGTTGATATGTGTATTATTATATATTTAATATTTTAAAATAAGTAATCTCCTATGTAAAGCATGTTATATTATCACCATTATTATTATTATTATTATTATTATTATTATTATTATTATTATTAATTATGTGCAGTGGCATGTAGTGCAGTGTTGTGAAGTTGAGGGAAACGAGTGTGTAAGAAACACATTAAAATTCAGTGATTAGCAGTTTGGTGAGGTGAAGTGAAGTGATCCGTGGTGAGGTGGAGTGCTATGGAAGCTTACACGGTGAAATGTTCATGTTAATTTATAAAGTTTGTAAATTTTGTAAAATTTTGTATAATTGTTAATTTCTGTAATGTTTAGTTAGTGTATTCTGCCACCAAGATCTCAAACTTATTTGCAAAATTAGTAATACATCTAATATTGATGTTGTCTTCAAGCTTTTTTACGCCAGCCCTGAGGATGGAATAAAAATATTCCGAAACGTCAGCAAACTAATGTTTTGATTTTTTCTACTTCCACCAAATCCTGTGAACTATATTTATAATTACATCATGGCCCTGAAATCTACAATGGTAAAAACTGTTCATAATCGCACTGTGACATTATTATGTGAGTTGGTAAGGAGAAAAGAGTACTGCTTTGCAGTTTCGATCGTCGGTTCCACAATTAACATTTGCCATACGATAGTGTCCCAAGATGGCCAATACGAACGGTTTCTCTTCCAACAATGGCACTCGTACCTTGACGAAACGTCATTCGTTTGAACTCCTCTGATGGTAACGATACAGCAGTTGTCTCACGGCTACCTCTTCACAGCTCTGCTCGCATCTCAAGGCTGTATTTCCGTTGATGCGAGATGTCGCGTTGCCTGTTCCCCTATTTTTTCGTGCCCGAACAATGGCGATTTCTCATTTCTTCCTGTTGACAGGATAATTTTTGAATTGGCTGGCGTTATGTTCGCCTGATTAATTCCTCCCGCGTGGGCTGACTACGTCATCGTCGCGCCAGGATTAAACTTGAACATGAGTGCCCTTCGTTAGAATTTAATGCTTTCTTTTTCGTCTTGTTCTCTTTATATATATATATATATATATATATATATATATATATATATATATACAAAATATACATACAAAAAGTAACCCAGATTCTAAGTTGACTTTCATTAAGAATGGCACATTCAGTTTTTCCGAAAAAAAATCTTCAAAAAAATGAATGGAGCCAACGCCGCGCGGCGCAACGTCTAGATAAACAACTTGCAATTTATTCGTTTTAAGAAAATTTAACTTAGGTATATGATGAGAATTCGGCAATCTGTGCGTCATCACAATTTTGGTCAACTGATATCGCTTTCGAAAAATAGTCTTCCTTACTGTTGACAAAGCAGATTCACGACTCTCCATTTCCGCAGTTCGTTTTTAAGATATCGAAGGAGCTCTCGTTTCGTAGTAATAGCATATTCATTTACTTGAAGTACTTCCTAAACACTAGCTCCTTCGATGAAACCAAATTCTCGGAAATGCAGAAAAGGCACTGGAATACCTTGCTCGCCGTCACCCTGTAGGTGCTCGTTTACGAGGCACTTAAATTAAGAGTAATTTTCCAAGAGCACAGGGGCAATTAGGAATGAGGCTCAGTTGCTTATTAAGTGACGTCGTCGTTGAGAAGCCGGGTTGAGAAGAGAGAAAGGGTTCAAGATGTAACAGCTTCCGGTCGATGCACCTGACTGCATTATTATGCTAGAAGATTTGTCCACAAATTCAAGGACCTCGATTAAGATTAATTTTCTTGCTGCGTTTTCAAAGTGCACTAATTTGACTTGAAGTAAAATTACTTAAATTTTGCACATCATATAAACCTCCAAGTTATCAGTTTGGATTACAATGCAATTAAAAACATTTAGAATATATGGATTTCTTGGTGAAACCTTAATAGTAGGGGAAATATCATTGTGACAAACGATTTACATACTTGCATAGCTTAATATTAATACGGGTTTGAAGTTAGAAATAACATTCCAATTATTACAATTTTCTGCATACCGTTTGTTTTTACAAACCCTTAATGTACTGAAGTTCCAAATATTCAAGATTCAAACTTTTGAAATTCAAAAATGTCCTTACCATACAAAATTAGTGTGTTCAAGAAATTACAGAGGACTTCGACTTTAAATATGGAATGAACAATTCACAAAAGATGGTTATTCATTTCACTAGAACACATAAAATCTACCTAATGATAAAGCGAGAGCCGACATGCTGAGCAGACAGGCTGAATCTGAAACATTAAGAAATACAGAAATTATTAATGACATTTATTATGTATTATTTCATTACATTAATATTCTAATATTATCAGTAAAATAATGAAAATATTTTTAATTTCCTTCTTCCACTTACGCAGAAATGAGAAAGATATGTGATGCTGCGGGAAACAGCAGCGAATTTTTGGCAGAAAACCTCTTATTGTTAGTTAATGCATTATTGTCGGGTCCTGGTAACAAAGAACTAGATACGTACAGTTGCTAAATTTAGAAAAAATATCTTTTAACACATGACGTAGCCAGAATTTATGTTTTGTGGGTTCTTAAAACCGAAAAATCGATTCACGGTAAAACGTCTATCCGTTTGTGAACAACGCCATTTAGTACAGTCGATAAGTCATTTTGCCTTGGAAAAGGTGAGGTAAAAGATGTAATATTTTCATTTTGTTAATACTGTTATTAGTAACAAAACCCTAAGTTTTCTTCCTAAGATTGGTGTATTCCTAATTTCCTTTGAAAACCCTGAGTTTTCTTCCCCGAAATATTCCGAAAAAGATTTGGTTGCCCAACAACCGAAAAAAATTCGGGCATTTTTACTTTGTCGTATACATACGTATATACGGAGTAATATACGTAATATAGAGAAAGTTATGTAAGACTACAGAAAATCGATTTCGAGATTTCAACGCAAATACACGTTTCGGGGTTCCCTGATACCGAAAAAGTGTTTTTACAAAACGTCCGTCCGTCTGTTTGTCTGTCCGTCCGTCTTGTAACCGTCCATATGTCGGTTCCATTGATTTTTTGAGAAGCACCCGAGAACGTCAAGACACAAGATGCAATTATAGTGTTTCCGAATTGCAAGAGATCGCGCCAGCAGTAAATGGTATCCCTCGCGAGAATTTATTGAAGTTTCTGAACGCACTCGCGTAGAATAGAACGAGAACCAATCAAAAATCACCCTTGAAAATATCAGCATTAGCGCAAAGCACCGCTACGAAAATCTCTCTCTTTTGCTGCTGACCGCCGATCTGGACGCACCGAAACTGTTCGTGTTGGACGGAGAGGAGAATTCGCCGTATTTCGACAATAAGAAGCTTGAAAAAGGTAATTCGTCTCATCATGTTAAAATAACAATACCACGTATGAGAGAATTGAGAATTTTAAATCATGAATATTCTGATAAATTCACGTGAACGCATTACGTAGAAATATACTATTTTTCTATCAACGAGGAAATGATATATTTCAACGTTCAAGAACGTATACTGAAGTACAAAGCATGTGCTATAGGAAATGTTGCTTTCTATTTCCTGCTTTTTATTTGTTTTTGTCTTGGCTTACCACGTAAGAAATTCATTACGCGGAGATATTGCAGTCATATTGTATAAAATTCGAAGGACTGTGATAGCGATTCACCAGTGGACGTGTTCGCCGAAGCAAGGGGTTGCCACGACCTTGAAAGGATCTGGGTCGCCGTCGCTGCTCCAAGCTGTGGAAATATTTCTTCGAGACGACGTGTCATTAGTCAGAAAACTTTACTAAAAATTCTCAAAAAACAAAAAAAAAAAAAACAAAAAAAAAGAACTGTTTAAAGAAGCAAGAATTATTCTACAGAGATAGAATTCACCTCACTTACAGACGTTGATAGTCGAGTAATTATATTAAAATTATTTAAACGTAATCTTTTACAATATTGCAGTCGTAAAAGGAAGCCAGATAGCTAATTCATGTAATGAATTGTAAATTTTTTTTTCATTTTTCTATTAACGATAATATTTGTTCTTTTAGTGTGTGTTTTCAATTTATTGTTTAATCGTTTTCAAATTGTTCACAACCAACAATTAGTAAGAGGTATTATTAATTGTACGTTCATTGCATAACGACATTTTCTTTCTTTGCTGGATAAATTGTATAAAGTAATCATCTATGTGAAAGTGAAACAACATCTTGTATATATTTCATTCACTATTCAAGTAACAATTTCTTTGAAGGTGTATTTTGTATTTTGTATGTAAAGGGTATTTTGGTATGTAATTCTTTTTCAGTATTTTGTGTTTCCATGTGTTATTGTCTTGTGTACAGGTATTTTATTGTGTTTTTTGTGAAGTGAAGGGTAATATAATTTTTTTATGTAAAGTTTTTATGCGAGTGTTAAAACGCAACTGCAGTTGTTAGGTAATCACGTAATTGCTAAAGGTAGAGCAATTGATACAATTTTTAAATGCAATGTGTAAATAGTAGATAAAATTGTATTCAAATATTTAACAGAATATATCTAGAACACTTTTCATAGTTAAAAGATTAACTTGCCTATGTTTCTTTTATTACAAAAAGTAGGTTAAAAGACGAACCCACTCCTGTAGGGCAGTTAGGACTTATAAAACCATTCCTAATTTTTGGTGTGACATTGTCATAACAAGTCACAGGTCAAGTAATACAACTAGGTTACTTGAGAGACCCGCTGTAGGCTTTTTAGTGAATATAGTGAAAAGGTAGAGTGGTCACAATACATACGTATACAAGAAAGTAAAAACTGCCAGAAGACATACAATAATTAACACTAGAAACAGAACAAGATGACTTTGGTGCATGACAACTTAAGTTGTGGAGAAATCCACATCTTATGAAAGAAAGAAATTTACTTACCAACACCGCGAAAAGGGCATTAAGAGAATATTATCAAACAATTTTCAGTAATTTAATTCAGTCTCTAAGCATAAATAACAATACGTTGGATCAGGATCGATTTCTTGCGGTGGGAGCCTCTGGGCAAAAATTTGGTGGAGGCACCTTTGGCGAGGGTATCTCAGGAATAAAAGCAACATATTATACATACATATGAATTTTTTCCCTGATACTTATATTTAAGCATGTTAAAGGGACCTCACTTTTCTTGGCGCAAAATCCTCAAAACTTATTTCTCTCAGAATATCGTTATTTTTGCTTCAAAGGCAAGATCGTTGGGATGTGTTGAGTCAATGTCACCGAAATCTGTTCTTAACTATTTTTAATTTCAGAAACGAGCTTTCCGTAGTGCAATTAGTTATCATAAAAATAAGATACTTTTTCAAAATGATCTCCCTATTAGGAAAACATCCTGAACTTTCATTCGCATTATTGAACTGTATATATATGATGTTCTTGGCTGAATTATCAATTTGCTGCTGCAAATCGTTTATAAAATTCCGCTTATTCAAGAATCTCAATTACAAAATTTTCGTCATCGTTTATGTAAATTTGAGTCGACACTTTTGCTTGTTCAATCAATTCTTCTTCAGTGCTCAAATCAAGCCAAGAAATCAAAACGTATGGAGACCAATTCATTAGCTGTTGTCCGTTAATTCAACGATGCTATGAACTCATCAATGACAGGAAGGTAATTTACGATGTAAACCCTTCGAGATGGTGACAGATAAACCTCTGGTACATGTCCGTAGTCCAATGGGATTAAGCAAAGATTTCGGTGACGTCTCTTGGATATTACGCACTCTGACGTCCCCGACATTTCCATTCCTGGCTGTTCGTAGTGTAAGAATTTGTCACGCTCCTTCTCGGTGAAACCTCTTAGTGACTTTAGAGCTGCAACGCAAGTATTAAAATGAGCTTGCAAGTCTGTACAAGTTTAATTGTGGCGTTTACACTATGAAGTATGTCGCTACAAAATGCTGCAGACATGCCAATTTCCAAGGTGCGCATTTCTTTATAAAAACGTTGAGTGTTGGAACACATTTTAGAGATGAATATTTTTGTATGTTTTACTTCAAAATATCCAAGCACTAGTACTTTAGTATCTCTCGCACGACAGGACCAACGGGACATTAGCGGGAATTTGTTCACATTATTATATTTATGTGTACGTGTGTTTTAAGTAATGTCATATGAAGTTTTCTGTGAAAACGAACTCCAAATTCTGTATTTTCAGGAAACTCAAACGCCATAAGGGTTCCAATTTTTTTCTTCAAACTTTTCGTACGGAAAGTTCTAATTGCACTGTTTAAGATGACTTAAAATTAATTTTGTTGCATTCTTTTTTTTTTCAAATTTCACAAATATATTTTTTTTAAATATCTCTCATATCTCACTCACATTTTTAGCAATTTTGAATACATTATTGCATTTACGAGTAGAATAGCATCAAATAACTTCCGATACATTTTTTTGAAAACTCAGTCGATTTTTGTGAAAAAGAAGATTCATATGTGGTATTTACAGTAACGCTTAAACATTTTGGTAAAAACGGGTCCAAAATTTTCGTCGAAAATTTACATATATGGGGATGTTTTACTTTTCTATTATTCTTAATGAAGAGTAAAACCTCGTCCTAAAGGACAATTTTCATTTAAAAATGTAGAGTTGTTTTTAAATAATTGTCTTTTAAGTGTTACTGTAAATAAAAATTTTGAAGCTCCTTTTCACAGAAAATTTTTGAGTTTTCGAAAAAATTCATTTAAACTCATTTGAGGTGCTTTAACTAATGAATATAATGGTGTTTACGTACCGCTGGAAATGTGTATATTAACGGCGTGAGAGATTTTTGATAAAAACAGTGTAATTTTTGAAAAAACATAAGGCTACATAAAAATGAACTTTACGTCATATGAAACACTGTAATTAGCATTATCTGTTAGCAAGGTTTGATGAAAAAATTGGTGCCTTTTAAAGAAAATGGCGTTTGAATGTTTCTGAAAATGCGGAATTTTGAGCTCATTTTCACAGAAAACACTTGAGTTTTTGAGAAAATTAATATGATATTATTTAAAACACATGTACTTATAAATACAATAATGTTAAAAAATTGCCACAAATGTAAATATTAACGACGTGAGAGGCAACTCAAATTATTATATTTTTGTAATTTTTTAAAAAACAAAAAGATTGAGCAATATGGCGTTTATGTCATCTTATAGAGTGCATTTGGCACTCACCCTAACCAAAAGCGTAAAAAAATCCGAAGCTGTTTTTGAGAAAATTTTGTTTGTTATTTTTTTAAATTGCACATATTGTACGTAATATTTCGCGAAAACTACTAAAATTTTCAAAAAAGTGTACATAACCTTAATGAAAGCTATACGTTCTCGTAAATGAAGGACAATTGTTTTCGGAAGGAAAAATCTCTATCTTTAATTTTGTAGTTGTAGGGAGACGTCGAAAAAATTTGAATTTTTTAAATTTTCGAAAAATCATGGTTAACTCTTAAAATTGGACCTCTGCCTCATTTATAAGTGTATTTTACTTTATATATCTTTAAAGGTTTCATACGGATAGTGCTAATATCACTGTTTATGATTACATATGATTCATTTCGCTGTTTTCTGTTGTTGTTTTTTTTCGAAAAAAAATTACAAATATAATTCCTTTGAAATGTCACCCACGGCATTAATATTCACATTTCCAACAATTAGTATACATTATTGCATTTGAGAGTTGATGTGCTTCAAATGACTTCAAGTGAAGTTTTTCGAAAACTCAAAAAATTCCTATGAAAAAGAACTACAATTTTCGTATTTATACTGGAGGTTAAAGGATTATTTCTTAAAAAGGGTTCCAGATTTCTCAACTAAAATTTCCATGTAGGACGAGGTTTCACTTTGTTGTATGTTCTAAACGCCATATTCAGAACCTAGCATTAGGAAATCGAAGAATTGAGAAAATCTTAAAAAAAATGTATTTTGGGTAGTGATAGATGGTAGCTGGCAAGAGGATGAAGCAATACCCTAAAAGCTTACCCAGACCAAATAAATTAGAAATCTAAGTAGTACGAGAAAGTCTGTGCCATTCTTCTGTACGAGAAAGTCGCTTCGTGTTAAGTTTAGAAACAAAATACCGAAGTAGGAACTCCTATTCTTCTTAAAAAGTTTGTTGTATTTATTTATTAAAATCATCTATAAGTGCCCGTCATTGTCACTTTGCCCGCTCAGGGCACATTATATGCAATAAGTGCCTTGCGGGTTACATGATTTCTTTTTACATACCACTCCCTTCTCACCTATCCCTCTAGTGGTGACTTACCCCTAGTGAATTCTTCTTCCCATTTTAACTCCCCAGTAAGAATGTATACCAAGTTTCGTTGAAATGACATTGTTCCTGCGTTGAAGAGTTAAGCTGGAACACGAACACACACGTACACATATTCATCAATTTTTTTCATATTTATACCGGGAGCGGTAGCTCAGTGCATCAACTGATGTCATTGCAGCGCCTCTGACCAGGAGGTCCTAGGTTCCAGTCCTGACGGCGACAGGTTTTCGACACTAGCTTTCAGCTAGGTCGAATTCAGTCGCTGCCTGGAGGAGAATTCTAGCGGCAGGCAGCTCTGATCAGTAGTTTTCCATGGTTTCTCTGATCAACACCAGGCGAATGCCGGAGCAGTACCCTACCAAACGGGCCACGGACCGCGCGCGATGATTCCTACCTCCTACTTGTCCTCTTTCCCCTTTCATACACACACACTAACATACACTACACTACCACATATTCCGGGAGACCGGTCGGGAGCTTAGAGCTTGTCCCGGCTGGAGCGGTGCCCCGCTGGTGGAAGAGTCCTGGTTAGGGGGTAACCCCACTAGCCGACGGTAGGTCGGCGCCGGATCTCGCCATCCAGTAGGGAAAGATCACCGCCATCTCCCGAGAAAAAACATGCATTACACTAACGGGACTAATGACCAAAGCAATTGACGCGCCCGGGAACACGAAAAAAATCAATGAATTAATTCATATTAATATTTTCGGCAATGGGTACATTTATGAGGCAATGGTTTTACTGGTGATGAGATAAATAATAGTATTAAATGTAGTAATTATTAGATTATTATGGGTTGATTATAATTTTAAAATATGCATTTTTCACACATTTTTGAGAAATGAAAGCTGGTTTTCGAAAGTTTCGATTTTCGACAATTTTTTCGAAAATCTGAAGCTCGCTTGATGATTGGTTTCTAAAAAAATCTGACATGCAAAGTTTTAGGGAATTTTATTCTCTTTAAAATTGATTTGAATCATTTTCTCTAGGACTTGAAGTTAAAAGAGCTAGAGAGGAAAAAGAAAAAAATATCAGTTTTTCTGGCCTCGCGGAATTACTCGTACTACAGGTTCTGGGAGGTCGAAAACTTGGGGTTTAACTAATGCGTGGGTACATACAACATACTCACAAAAAAGTTTTTATGGCCTTATTCCACGTAACCCCATTTTTTCAGTACTTATCGACTGGACTATTGGCAAACTTTCTGAAGATGATTCAAGAGTTTCTTCATTATGAAATACACTGTATATAAAGAAAATTAAGTTAGATGGTTTACTCATCCTTTGAATTTAACTTATGTATGACAGAAGAAATTTGGTTTTTATTATTAAGGACGTAAACATAATTATTTCGCTGACATAAAACTCTTTTTAGTATTTGTTGAACATATACTATACTATACTATGTATTAATATAATATTTTAATACATATAAGAATATGTTGAACAGATATGATGTATGATAATATATTCAAAAAATATTCATGAGAGTTTTTTATATCAGCGAAATAATTGTGTGTCCGTTCTAAACAATAAAGGTCAACTTTTTTCAGTGGTAAATAAAGTAAATTCGAATAACCTTCAAATATTATCAACCTCGCTGTAAAACGTACCTCTTTATGACATTTCGCAAGTACCAAACTTCTATTTTAATGCAACGAAGAAATACTAATCTTATTGATAGAATCTGAAACTCAAATATATTATTTTTAAGAACATTATATAATGCTCAATATCTTCATAAATATGTGAGGAGTTCTGACACAAGTAAAGGAAAGATAAATAGAAAGTTCGCTGATGGGCTTTGCCGCGGTCTCGAAAATTGGCCAAGCTTTCGTTTGGCACAACGCTTATGGCGGCTGCCGCCCACCCACTGCTCGTGTGCCGCGGGGTATTCGTTTTACAAGTTGCATTCTCCTTCTCTATGCTTGCAGAGCATATGCATTAAACATGCGCATATTTTTATAGAGCTCTCGCCGCGGTAACACGTCACCTCGGGGCGGTTGGTTAGCATTCTCACTTCGGTTCCTGATATCCTCGGGTCGCGGGGTCGGGCTGCTCCACGTTTCTACATAGCAATATTCCCAAGCTCCCTGTGGGGTGGTAGACGAAAAAAAATTACATTGAATTTTTCCTTTTACCCAAGACACTTAATTTTGGTTATTTATCTTGTCACATTCCTTTGAGCGTAGAAGCAGCCTGTGAAAAAGCAAGAATGAACGAAATTCATTTTCTTATTCTTTTTGTTTCGTCTATCTGTGCATTTTAATTTGAGAGTCAAAGTAAAAATGCAAAGACAGACGTATTCCTAAAATATTGTGTTTCAGGTAGTTTTTCTTACAATTCAATGGTTTGAACTCTGAGCCAAGATTGAGAAGGTTCAGAGAGCACAAAAATATCCAATTGAATTATTCGAGTTATTATTTTTACTGTATGGAATTAATTATAGACAATCGTCATATATGATATTTCTCTTACCTATTTCTAAGCGCCTATAAAACTCACTGATAAATGAAGTACTTATAAAACAAAAGGACGCTTACACGCTTATTTTACTGAAATTCTCGTACGTTGTTTCATTAAAAATTGCTGTTACAGTTCTCCCGATCATTAGATCGTGCGTAACATAAAATAAGTGGGTCCTAGAACCTTCAAACTCTATTTTTGAGACCCGGGATCCAGTTATGATCAGGAGTACTGGAGGTCAGAAATATCAGAATCTTAGTTCCCACGAAAAATTAAATTTATTAGATCACTATTTACTACTTCACATGTACTGTTTAATCACGCATGTGTAAGTCTTTGTGATCGATAATATATACTTGTACTCGCATTTAATTATAATGAGTTTCGTTGTCTTACTTTTTAGTATTGAAGCTCTCGATTGGATACCCTCCTCCCAGCTGACAAAAAATCAGAATACACTATAAAGAAATCCAAGAATAACAATATTAGAACGTTTATTTTGCTCAGTACCAGACCGAAATAATAAAGTTCCAGTCCTTGACCGTTGGACCTTGTTTCAAAATTTATTTCTAAGGACAACATTTCTATCTTCATTATAATTGCTGTTGACGAAGACGCCGAAATTTTTTTTGAAATTATCACAAAATCGTGTCTTCAACGAAAATGAGACCTGCACCACTCTCTTGAACGTCCTTCATACTATCCAACAACAAAGTTTAATAAAAAAAAGATGGAGCCATTTTTTTTTTAAATATTGAAAATGTCCCAGTAGCTTCATGTAAAGTACCGCCAAAATTAAAATATCGGTTTCAAATTCAAGGAGTCGCAACATCATCCAGATCGATTGGCTAATATGAATTTTGGAGAAAATCGGCAGAACGGTTTAGCCGCCAGCGTTGTTTACAGACGGAGGGACGGGCAGAGAGACGGAGACAGTCGTTTTTCACAGTCGTTTTTCACGACAGTCAATCAATTTTTCGCTATCAAGAACCCACAAAACATGGATTCTGGCTACACGTGTTAGAGTTTTTTTCTAAATTTAGCAACTGTATTTATCCAGTTTTCGTTAACAGGACCCTGTAATAAGAGTTTTTCTGTCGAAAATTCGCCGTTTTACAGCATTACATAACTTTCTCTTTACTGCGCAAGAGGCAGCGAGAAAGTGAAAGTTATTATTCGTCTGGTTTATGTGAATTTCTGGATTGTGTATTAAGTTTTGGTGCTAAAACAGCACACACTTTCTCGCAAGTATTTTCACACAAAATTACGCGAAAACGACTCAAATTTTCGAAAAATTGCACTTGACCTTATTTCAATATCTATCTTTAAGGAACATATTTCATTAAAAGAAAAAATATCTATCTTCATTATTTGAAGATGACGAAAAATTTGGAATTTTTGCAATTTTCGAAAAATCAGATGTTTTAACCAACATGCGATATGGCGGACCGAGGATACGAATTCGTGAATTTTAGGAATGAGGGAGTCCAAACATGTCTTTTAATGTGTAATATCCTAATTTGAAAAGCTTTTCCTTATTCACAAATATTTACCTCGGTAAGTTTGCGCTTGATTACTATGAATGTTGAAATTTCTGGGAAAATGGGATAACTTCATATGAACTCCAACAAAATTTGCTCAAAAAGTGGTTTGAGGTACTCATACAATTTTCTTTATACTTTTTCTCTATTATCAAACACTGAAACAGATTATAAAAAGTATAACCATCTTCAACCAACAATATTCATCAAATCTTGCTTTGATTCATTCCTAGACATCATTCTTCTGCTTGCTTCCTGACCTCTAATGAATCTTGCTCGTTTCCCACGAGTATACATTTTGCCAGCAGCCTCTATTAATTGTTGTGTACACCTCTATATGGACTGTCCATGTCAAGGCCACTTTAGATTTTGTATTGGTTCTTCAATAAACTTTCTTATTTGTGAAATTTTAAGTTTAATACTATTTACCTAATCTCACAAGTACTTCATTAAATACATGCATTAAGTCATCAATATTTTTACTTCGCTTTAAATATATTCTGACCCGTTCTGCATCATAATCATCTTCATCACCTATTAAATCAGATGTAAAACAAAACCTATTAGGTTGATGTTCGTGAATATATTCTGAACTCACAAATTTTGGTTGAAGTTTTTTCAATGTACATTCAAAATCACACGATACAATATAAGGATGAAATTGCGCAGGACCAACAGATTTATATTATCTAATAAGATATTTAGGACTTTCAATACTTATTTTATGATGTACACATCCATGTGTTTATTTAATTGCTCTTCAGTTTTATATTTTTTCAGCATATTAAATAATAATGTTCTTTTCGATCACCACGATGAATTTGACCTGTTAATAATGCACTTATATTTTTTATACCTAAACAATGATCTTTAAACATTAATATATTGACATGATTTTCCAATTTATTATAATTTTCACTACAATAATTTAATTAGATACAAGACTCTTTACTTTGATAGACATTAATTGATATTTTTAAAAACTTTCATATATTTTGATATGCTGTTATATCTACAGGATATTGCATGTGTAAAGGTGATATTTTGAAATATCTTATAGATTAGGTCTATCAACGTGATGAGGTGGTGAGTGTAATATACTTTTATTAGTATATTCAAAACATCTAAAATTTTCATGTTTTTCACATTTAAACTTCATTGATGTCAGTCTTTGGATGACTGTCGCAGTTGTAAGCATTGTCCCTTGGCGCTTCGAGCTAGGCAGCAGATAGTTTCTTTCGCAGGTAGCCACCGTCACAGCTTTCGCACTCAACGATCGCCTGACGCCGTAGAAGCCCGTAGAGATAATTGTATTTTGCCTTACTCAAGCGTTCAGTGAAATTGTATTGCATCTTTCTTCTTGAGTTTAATTTGTATTCTTACTTTGATCTGAGATCTCCTGTACTGCTCTTTTAGTTTTCTATTCCTCGGCCACTATCGACGAAACTTCTCTCCTAGTGTCTTTTCCTGATCATCTTATTTTCTGTGTATAATCCCTTCTCATCTAGTGCCAATATTGATCTTGAGACTAAAATTACGGAGCAAGTGAATGAAGCACTGGATAAGGCAGTAACATTGCCTACCTTCTTATGCTCTTTGGCATCTGTGTTTACTGAACTTGCAGCAAAGCAATGGGAAGACTCGATGAATTTCAATGCTAATCTCGTGACAGGTTTAGAGAAGAAATGTGACCGTGAGATTTCAAATCTAAAATATCAGTTAGTAGAAAAGACAGACCATCTCGAGATGTACTCACGCCGAAACTGCTTGCGGATATTCGGCGTGAAAGAAAGTGATAATGAAAACAACGATAAGCTGGTCATCGAGGAAGTTGCGAAAAAGATAAGTGTTAACTTAACCTCACAAGATATTGATAGGAGCCATCGGTAGGTCGGCAAGTAACTGGAAAAAAAGCCATCATTGTTAAATTTATTAGTTACAGGAAACGGAATGAAATGTTTTGCTCGAAACGGCTGCTGAAACATACTGGAATTTGTGAGGATCTCACGAAATCGCGCCTGGATTTGCTACAAGCTCTCATCGACCGCTCTGGCCTCAAGAATGTGAGGACAGAAGACGGCACCATTGTCATTAAACAAGGTAACAGTCGTGACCGGGTGCAAACCAGGACCCAGCTGGAGGCAGTTCAAGCTTAGCGTAGGAGCGCTTGTCTATGGTACACACTGTAAAGTGTGTGGTA
>BLKR01016395.1:0-28883 GCA_011170035.1 Teleogryllus occipitalis | reverse complement strand
TGTATAAAAAGGTGGATGAGAGGGGGCATATCCTCTCATCCGCCTCTGCTCTTGAGACTTGTCCTTTTCTCTATGGGGCGCTCAGGCCTCCAGTCTGAGTATTTTATTTGTTCTTATTATTTTTAGGTTGTTTTCAGTTTAATCTTCATTTTAACTTGGATAATTTTACGTGGTCACGGGAACATTAAATTTTGTGCTCACGAATTTTATTTTAGAGATTACTAGACCAGTTTTAAAACATCACAACAATGTTTAAAAACATCGATGGTTTTTGACCGATGTTTTATTATCATTGATGAATATTTTGAAAATCGATGTCGCATCATTTACTAGCACCACCAATAGAATTCCGTACCGGCCGCCACTGTGTGTTTCAACAGTACTTATATTTTCTTACGCGCCAATGAGGATGTGTTTGGAATGTTGTCATCAGTGCTCGCTTCGAGCTTATTGCTGTAGGGAGGGGGAAGCAAGGATATCGTTCAAGAAAAGTTGCGCGAATAATAAATAGTATTTCTGGGAACAGTTGTTACAACAGTCTCTCTGCAATTGGTTAACTTTATTGACAAAGAAAAATTACAAAATATACTGAAAATGCCCTCCTGCTTCCAAACATTTTCTTGTTCGTGAAATAACACTCATGCTAACGTGACGCAAAACATTATTTTCGATTCCTCGAATGTTTTCAAGAATGTTAGCTGTAAGATATGGGGTTATTTTCGTACACTTTTCCTTTCAAATAACCCCAGAGATAAATCGTATGATGTCTAGTGCTAACTTTCTAATGGACTTCCTTGGGCTGGCCATAGTTCTCTGCTGAATGTCCAGAATATCTCTTGGAGTGTGAACAGAAGCGGTACGGTTGCTTTTAATATTTCAGAACCGAAGCTGCCCACAACTGTAAACAAACTGCTACGTATCACAGGAGACCAAACGATTCTTAGCCCAGCCGATAGAATTCGCTTCGGAACACGCTTCAACGGGGCCAGTTTTAAGCGGGACGCCGGTGAAACGCTGTTCAGCGTTTCAGAGTGTCGAGTCCATACGATGTGAACATCGATGGCATGTTTCCTATGCTGTGCATTTGGCCAAGTTTTAAGGACGCGTCCTTAAAGCATGCTTCAGATTGTTCTCGTGTAACTGTTTTCATTTATGCCCATAACTGAAGACGATATCAGAAACGACATTTTGTTTTATTTTGTTAAAATGTTTTCTCAAACCCAACCTCAAGTCATTAATTATTTACAGATCTCCTTTCAAATCGGGATTGAAATAAAAAAAATATGATGTTGAATCATTTGAAAACAAAATTTTTGCCCATTCCAGATGCAATCTGGCCATTGAAGCTGCCGATTAACTTTGTGTCTAATTATTAATTATTATTTCGTTGGAGGAGAATCTATGATCTGGTGAAGCATGCAGGCTTTGTGAATCTTGACACGTCAGAGGTAAGTAACACGAGGCTGGGGAGGATCCAGGAGTGGGTGGGTGGGGTGGATGGGGGCTTAAGCTCCGAGACCTCCCGTCCGAAATTCATTCAAGAATAAGGACATCTTTCTAAAATGTGAATGCCGTTCGATCAGGCTTAAGAATGGGAATGCTTCTTCAGAATGTGAAATCAAAACATGGTACCCTCTTCCCCCGCTGTTACGAATAGTAATGTGCGTAACATTAAAAAAAAAGTTGGATAAGAGTGGGCATATCCCTCATCCGCAGAATCTGCTGTTTTGAGTATACACATATATTTCTGATATTATATATATTATAAATATAATTGGGAGCATATCCTCTCATCCGCCTCTGCTCTTGAGACTTGTCCTTTTCTCTCTGTCAAATCTCATGCGACGTTCCTATTTGTGAAATATATTGCCATACGACGTATGCGTGTCCGTGAGTGTTTTTAAATTTATTTTTGAAAGAACGTATTTAAGAGAGATAAATGAAAGGCACTTGCGTGAATTTTCGACGCAGGAGGAATTGCGGGATATAAAACGTCAGCAGTAAAAAGAAATTTGTAAGTCTAGAGTGGTAAAATTAATTTTAATTTTTTTAGAGTGGTAAATTTTCTAACTTCCTCACTCACAATAACGCACGCACGAAGCCTACAAAGTCCTGAATGCACGAGTGGCGCCGTCAACGACACGCGCAGAACATTCCATGGAATCTGAAAATCAGACGCTGGTAGCAGGCAACACGTCCGAGCGGAGGCGGCGGAGGCCTGCAGCAGGGGCAGAGTCTATATACTCTCTGGCTGGGGCCGAGCCTGGGCTGACGACAGCGTCCTTCTCCCTCCCCCGCCCACCGCCGTGGCAGCGCTCGCTCGCCCGCCCGCGCCGCCCGCCCGCTCGCCTGCTCGCCGTCGAATTACCAGGGAGTAGCGAGCGGAGCTGGACCGTCGCGTTGCGTCGTGTCGCGTGCGGAATGGCAAACGAAGGTTGCGCGTAAAAGGCCACGGCCGGGCCGGGCGTCGAGGGAAGAAGACCCACCGCAGCCGACTGCACAACGGAGGGCGGGTCATGCACAAAAAGCAGTGAGTAGCGCACGGCGGGCGAGCCTTGTTGCGTTGCGTCGCCCGCGCGCAGCTAGCCCCACGGAAGTATATTGCGCGGTGATGTTATCGGCCGCGAAGGCGTGACGACGCGGGGCGTTTCGTCCGAGTTCCGAGAGTTGTGGGCGCGGATGTTCTCATTTTCAACGGGAGGGATGTTGGCAGTCCCGTCCGGGGGCGGGTGGGTCCGGTCCAAGTGGCAGGTGCGCGACTGCTTCGGTAAGTAGGCGTCGATCGCTTCTTGAGATATGCCGCGCCGTAATTCATCACCGGGTGAGATTAATACGCGCGCGTGCTAAATACGTGCTTTTGCGTGCTCTGTGCGCACCCCTCTGGCTGCGTGAGCTCGCTAGCGCCCCCTGTCAATCACGCCTTTGACGCGTTTGACATCTGTGTGCAATGGACGCGCCCCATGACAAGTGATATCTTGACTCTCGGTGTTTTTTTTATGTGTGCTGTAGGTGAATCCTGTTTGCGCACTGGCTCATGCAGCTTGCCGGCTGCATTCTAATTTCGCACAATAGGTAGGCGAAGAAGCACCATGTCCCGCCCCCCGAACGACAACCTGCTCACCTACAAGCTCGTGGTGGTGGGGGACGGGGGCGTGGGGAAGAGTGCGCTCACCATCCAGTTCTTCCAGAAGCTCTTCGTCACGGACTACGACCCCACCATCGAGGACAGCTACATCCAGCACACGCAGGTGGACGGACAATGGTGCATCTTGGATGGTGAGCGCCTGTCAGACTGCTTTATTGATTTGTCACTATAGCTTACAGAAAACATTAGTGAAGTCGGGTTTATGGGTCTTGGTCTGTGGAGAATAAAATTTTCACTACATTGTTGTTTGCCAACGTTTCGGAAACCATATTCGACAAACCTATTCTTCACACTTTAAAATAATGAATTTTTAAGAGAATTTTTACTTCATACTGCAGTGAAATAAATTTGTAAAATGTTTGCTTTAAATTAAATTTTTATGTCCCAATCCCTAATTTTTAATTATGATTTAATGTACTTGATAATATTCTCCATTAAAATGGCCAAATTTGTTTTACCAGTTCTGGACACAGCTGGCCAGGAAGAGTTCAGTGCCATGCGAGAGCAGTACATGCGAAAGGGTGATGGTTTTCTTCTGGTCTATTCAGTAACAGATAAACAGAGTTATGAAAATATTGTCAATTTTCATACACAGATATTGAGGGTGAAAGATAGGTATGTTTTAATACTTCTATTGTTGCAAAATAATTTTGTTTGTAAAACTGCACTATTGCCCAGAAAATGAATTCAGTGTTTATGAATTATGAAATGTTGTTATTAAAAAACCAAATAAATATTTTTCTGATCACTGAATGGAGTGTTAGCAATTATTGGCGATATATTTACAATAATTTTTATCATGATTTTTAATTACGAACATGTATGCCATGCATATAAAGAGACAACATTTTATATTCATTATATAAACTTGTACTATAACAAAAGCACATTGATGATATCAAGTTTCAATTTATGAATAATGTTTTGTTCAGAGTTGAAATGAGCTTAATTTATTTTAAAATGCATGATCTCATTTCTACATTATATAATTTGTTTAATTTTTTCCTTGTGTTCTGGCATGCTTTCTATTTGATGCAGAGATCAGTATCCCATGCTGCTTGTAGCCAACAAAGTTGATCTGGTTCATCTGCGAAAAGTGACGGAAGAAGCAGGCCGTGAACTTGCTCACAAATTAGCAATTCCTTACATAGAAACAAGTGCCAAAGACCCTCCGCTCAATGTGGATGCAGCCTTCCATGAGGTAAAGAGCTAACAAAATAATTTCGTCTGGTGTGCATTGCTAGATGATAAGACGCTAGAAATGATTACATGGATTCCTTTGTAAAGAATATATATTTCAGCTCATCCATTTTTCTTAAGTAATAAATAAAGAAGTAAAAAAAATATTTTCTTCAATATGCAGATACATGTTAAGTTGTAAATATTGCTACTAATAATCAGTATTTTGCTCAAATACTAGTAGTGACTATTTTGCTCACATTTGTTATTTTAATCTTCTTCTGTTTTACTTTCTTCTAGGTTGTGAGAATTATTCGTAATCAGCCTCCGGCTGAATTGGAGAAATGCCGCCGTAAGCGGCGGAGACCATCTAAATGTAACTTGTTGTAATTTTCTGTCATATTTGGAGAAATATTTTTGTGGTGTTCATTGGCAGAATAGTTGGACAACATTGGTTATACTGCCCTTGAAGATAAGTATTTAAATGTTGTGAAATTTTAAAAAAGCATTATATGTGCTTAAAATAAATAAAAATACGTATGTATTTGGTGTAATGGAAATGATTGTTATGAAAAGATATGTAAATGGGTGTTTCTTCAGTAAAGTATTAGTCATGCTGATCATAAGTCACATAAAGAAGCTGGAGCTAAAAAATATGTCTGCGAACTAACACAACTACAGGACAATGCAATGGTTCAACCACAGTTTTGGATTGCTTTTACATGTGACAATAAACAAGTATTAAGTCAATGGTAAGTGGTGTTGTCATAAGTGTCCTGTGACTGTCTGGATGGTGTAATGTATTAATGTACTGTATGTGAATCCTGGATATTATTTGCAATTTAAATTGCTTTGTCTTCTTTAAGTGCTTGTATGTGCATGTGTGAGTGTGATAGAAAACTTATAGAGAAAGTAATATAGCATTTCTGCTTAATGGCTCCCGTGGCATATTTTTGTTAAAAATGTATTATTTACCAACAAAGCTTTAACTAGAATATATGTATACAGTATTGATATTATGTCCAATAGAACTGAGAGCTCTTGATGGTCTTTTTGACGTACTGTGTGATTTCATATGTATTATGAATAATATACACATTTTTGTAATACTGTATTACATGATAACTTTTCTTTTTAACCAAATGTATTACTGTTCAAAAGAAACGGAAAAAAAATTTAAACCTGAAACTATCTAAAAGAAATCTATTTAAGTCTGTCATTGCTGTGGCAATTAAAAGTGGTCTTTAATGTTTCTAATAATGGGTATTCTGAGTTATTTTGCTTCAACCCTCATGACTTTTCTTTCCAATTCCATATTCCTTCTTTAAGTGGAGCTATCATACTACATTAGTTGTTAATGAAACAGTTTGAAATGGAACATTTGCACACAATGAATTGACTGAGTGGTCCAAAAGAGATGAATTTCAAAACAGTCTTATTGTGTATATTCAAACTTTCGTACCTATTACAAATCTATTTATTGTTTTATTTCATTTATTTTTGTAGCAACACGATAGCTGGGGTAGTGAGTTTTTCATTTGTTTCAAATACCTTTTTGCGTTGTTAAAAAACTTATAATGAAGTCATTATGACACTAGTGCTAGCAAATCCATTAGAACATTAATGCCATAATAAGCTTTAATAGCATCCATAAACGTGGGCTAATTATGCAACATCTTTGCATCACTGTGTATGAAAATTCTAAGAAGGTTGGGTTCCTGTCAGTTATAGTTAATGAGAAGTTGCATAATACTAATTATTATGAAGGTTAAAACAAACCTGAATTTCACTATGTCAGTTAGCGACTTCTCTGGAGTATGTCATAGAATTTGTGTATTTTCATGAGCAGTTATAGTAAAAATGTACTTGCGGGTAATGATGGTTAGTGATTTTCATTACCTGCACAGTGACTGCCGTGGCCCCAAAAAACAAACAAAAATGCTGCCATGCTGCAGAGTGTCCACGGTATCCATTTAGCTTGCTACAAAAAGAGGTGCAAACCTTTGAATCTGGATCCATCTCATATAGGATGCAAAAATATAACCAGAATGAAATTGCTGAACAGATAACGAAGCTAGCAAATATGTTTTATGGATTTACGATGTTGGAGTTGAAATTAGTTTTTAAATTCACTAATAATTTGAAACTACAAAATAAGTTTAATCCAGAAACAAAGCTTGTAAGTAGGGACTGGGTTGAAGGATTTCTTCAAAAGACTTCCTACTGTGTTGATTAGGAAACCAGAGGGGACTAGCCTCAACATCCTAGGAAGGTTTTGTAAAGAGGAGGCTCATTTTTTTACAATTTAGAAGAACCTCGAGAGAAATATAAATTTACTGCTAACAGAATTTTTAATAATGATGAAGCAGGATTTACTATGGTTCCAGAAACTTAGAAAATTATTGCCCCAAAGGATCAAAAAAGATTTGGAGTAGCCGTGCCTGGGGAGAGGGGAACAACAACCATCGTTATTTGGTGCCTTAATGCAATGGGTTACTTCTTTCCTCCCAGTTTTACAAGGACCAGAATGTCTGGATGGATGAAGAATTTATCAAATGGCTGAAACACTTTAAAAACCATGTATGACCACAGCCCAGGAGCCAATGCTGCTAAGTTTGGACACATCACATTAGACGCTCACAATTATTGTAAACAAAATAAATAGTTTTAAGTACTAATTTGTTTATTTTTCTTCATATTTCTGTAGTGACTCCCATTAACCGCATCATGACCCCCCCCTTTACTCACGAACAAAAAGTGACCCTTATTACCCCTGCATGTATTTCTGAATCATGAATTTTGATAAGCAGAGGCTTCGTACTGAAGAACAAGAAATTAATTTGGCTGAATTACCTTGGATTGAAGATATGTCAGCTGTCAAAGGGGCCAACAATAATAAAAGAAGAATCAATGACGGTTCAAGTGAATAGTACAAGTGTCACGACTTTAACCTGGGCATGAGTTTTAATGATCTAAAAACTACAAATTTTAACAAAAATTCCTACTTTGGGTTGAAATGAGACTAATATCTATAAAATTGTAAAAAGAGTGAATTAAAAACTACTTGTCATCCTGAATTAAAATATCATTTTACTGTCCTACACCATGACTTAACAAACAATACTTTGCTTATCATGTGTCAATATATGAGAACTAATGTTTACTTAGTTAAATATAGTAGTTAGCATCAAAGTTAAATATACATCAAAAGTTGAAATGTATGAATATAAACACTTACAATGAAACAGACCTGGAAAAGAAACACTTTTGAATTGGGTTTTCCTGCCCAAAGTAATATCTTAGTTTGAGGTCAGATTGCATTGTGCCATAGATTCTGCCCATCCTCATCTTACACTTCAAGCTAAGTGTAATAGAATTTACGGCTAACAAGGATACCATCAGATCTCTTCAGAACAGTTCATAGCCTAATCGAGGATGATGGTAATGAAAAAAAAAAAAAAATTGATTTTCACAAGTTTGGCAGCATTTTTAAGCTTAAACATTTCTTTATAGTTAGAAAGTAAGTAGACATCATAAAGAACTAGAAACTGAAACATAATGACCAGTCACCAGCTTGTGCAAGCAAAAAAGTACATAGAAACAATTAAACAAACCACTGATGAGGCAACCTCTTATGAGACAAAATTGGCGATTTTGCATTTTGATATCAATGATTCATAATTTGCTCGTTCTTTCGTTTGAAAAGAAAATTTCCAATTAAAACTAGAAATTGTGGTCTGAAAATAAAAGAAATTAATACCTCTTATGTGATCTCAAATTTATTGATGTTAAAATATCTTATATGTGGTCAGAACCACATGGGAGGTTTTTATAAGGTGCCTTCAAAAAATATTACAATGAATAAATATTTAATACTATTATATAGAAAGTGGAGAATGCCTAAACTTAGCTAACTATACATTATTATCATCAAATTTTCTACCTCCTGTAAAATTTTGTTGTTGTTGTTTTTGTTTTTTTTTTCACATAAGAGGATGTCTATCATCAATGAGAAATGATAAATCTGAAACTGATAATTCCTCGTTAATTTCATGAGATGAGATTACTTAAAATCCTTTGAGTGGAAAAGTTCAAGATACAGAACGAAAGAAGGTATGCATTAAACATGGGTTTTTACAAAAATATGTTTTGTTATTATTATTATTATTATTTTGGGTTATATCTGTTTATTATAGGCAGTCAGTTCAAATAAAAAAAATTATTAAACGGCACAACGTTTCTCAGATTTGTTTTTTTTTACTAGTTTAGCTACTTTTTTTAAGCTTTAATATTTCTTTTATACATAGAAAGTAAATATTTTTTTCTTGGTTTTCTCTGAGTATTAATTCTATCTCAAGTTTTATCTTCAGAGAACAGAACCTATCACATGAAAGTTCTCGAGGATCATTTCAGTTTCATTTACGAATCAGTTTTTTTTTTTTTACTAGAAAAGACTTACTCAAGGGTGAGAACATTTTCAGCAGATACACATGTCTACAACTACAATACTTGACACAGTAATCATTAGGGGGCGGATTTTAATAAAATGTCATTTTTTTCTTTTCACTTTACAACAATGCCGTTTAGCATAGAAATTCATTTTATGTTATGACAAAAGGAAATTACCCATTTTATACATCTTTTTTCTCTTTTCATTTTTTATCGACTTCAGCTTCAGCAGTCATATTTTCACTTTCCCCATCATATTTAATACATTTTTTGCTGCTTTCATCAATTTTAATGTCATTTTAATTGTACTTGCTACAAATAATATTTATGAGATGCAACAAATGTTCAAGATGAAGCCATTGTTCCTGTGAAGCCTGTCAGTGTCATTGGCGGTTCAGCCAATTTCAGGATAACTAAAGACAGAGACTTTCCATTAAAGTACAGTCCAAACCAGAAGTTTGAAAGTTGAGTTCATTTGAATGAATAGAAGAAGCTTTGATTACATCAGAAACGTATCCAACAGTTTAAGTTGTTCATCTGAACTGGTTTTGATCATATTTTTCAGGTCATTTTTCTTTGCTTGTAGGCCAATTTTAAGAGCATTTTATTGATAATTTGTGGCAATGTTTTAGGTCAACAAAATCCGCCCCTAGTAATCCTATTCATTGGGTGTCAGTATCAACAGTTCATTACAAAAACAATCACTAAAAATACATATACATTATTTGCTACATGACCATAGATGTACAAAAAATACTTTCATCAGATATGCCCTTTTTTCTTCCAAAAATAGGATATATTTTGGAACATGGTAACTCATGAATTGTTAAACATTTTTTGATGATTTCATTTAAATATTGTTATTTGGCTTATACTTTAGTGTCTGGTCCTAAATTTGAAGATTGATAAGGAACTTGTATGTATTTTACAGGGATTTGAATCGGAACTTTTAAAAAATCACTGGTAACAGTCTTGATTAACAGAGCTAATATGGATTTTCTATAACAACTTCAGGTTTATGCACAAAAATTGGCTTCCTGATATTAAATAAAAAATGAATCATAAAGATATCTTCAAAATTAGAAGAGGTGTTTCTCCAAGAAAGGCTAAGCAAAAGAAAAAGAAACTTAGGGGAAGGACCAGATTAAGATTCATTAGCTCTAATTGCTCTAGGATGATATGTTACACTTCCAACTTTGGTTTACTTGCCTTCTTTCATTATTTTCCCACGTTTCCAGTTTGTCCTCCTGCTTTTTCTTTCAGGTGTGGCCTGTTTTTTAGCTATCTGATGTTTCTTTGTGTCATACACAGACATTTCTCGTAATATGTTTGTACCAGGTTTCATGTATATCCATTCTAATATTTGGAATGTGGCATATGTGTGTGCATTTGGAAAAGTACAACTAAATAAAAAACTAATACAATTAAAAACAAACGGTTTTAAGGATTGAAACGTACACATTTCAATGCACAAGAAACAATCAAAAACAAAAATTCCAAAAGTTTACGGAAAAAACATCACTTTGAGGGTAGTAAATAACTAAATAAAGATACCTAAGATAAAACAAGGGAAACAAGACAAGCACAGCATTTAGTAATTAATTTCGGTAAAACTGCTCAGGCAAAAAATAGACTATTTGAAAAAAGTTATGAATTATATAATAAATTACCATTAAAAATAAAAAATTGTGAACAAATTAAAGAATATAAAATATATAAAAGTAGAAAATTAATTTTGTAAATAGTTAATAGAGTATACCTATAGATATAAACTATGTATGTAAATATGTATTTTGTACAACAAATAGCTGAGAAGGCTAAATAAACCAAATCTATCTACCTATTTCTATCATTTTGTTTTTCAGCCAGTTACACTAATTCTTTGAGCAAATGCTGAGATGGCCCCTTGCTTTGCTTCTGGATGTAAATGTAACTTCTCTATCTGCACACATTTTCTAGAGCTCTGTGAGGAATATAGTTATTCAAATAATCTATCACCATGATCTCATGGTGGTCGGTAGTTTTCTTCACAAAAGGCACAATGAAGGATAATAGCCAAGAAATGAAGTTGATTTGCCATTGCAGTAAGTGCATGCTGGTTTCCACCTGTATTCAAAATTCAACTTGTGTATGAGTTCTGTAGGGATCCCAGAGCTGAAGAAAACAAAATACACCTCTACAGCACACACAGTTTCTAAGTGTTTTTTGATGTTAAATAAATAAATATTAACCAAAAGTGTAATTTGGAAATTAATTGTTGAAGTCATTAATATTTAAAGGTTACAATAGCAAACACAGATTTTGTGAACAGACATACAATACCATAAACAGCTGAAATGTCATATCAAACACAAATAATAAAATTTTAAAAATATATTTAATATGAATTCAGAATAATTATTTACAACTTGTTGCATCAAAATTATCACAAAGTAATTCATACCAGTCAATCATGCATGCCAGATGAACCCATTTTCAATAAAAAACTAACAAAACACTACTCATTGTTTCACTTTTATATTCATTATTATTTACAGAGCAATTAAATGCTCAACTTTCAAAATATTAGCAACTTGCATTCTCACTGGGTAGCCAAACAGCTTTTGAGAAAGATGCAGCAAACTCAAAATCAGTGGCATCCCAAGCACTACTGTTTGGTAATTTCCACAAACATTTTGTCGCTTTGTTTGCCATTTTATGAAGATTACTTAAAGAATCTTTATTACTGCCAGAATACCATAATGTTTGTACATCTTTATGGAATATAAGTTCAGGATACAAAGTGCATTTGGAACCTGGAAGTACATTAACAAGGCCAGGTGGCACTTTCATACTTGACAAAAATGCACAAAACTCAATGGCAAGAACTGGATTTCTACAGTTAAGAATAACTACAACACTGTTACCAAAAGATATTGCACTTAACACAGCAAGAACAAAAGCTTCAAGTTCTGAAAAATCTTCATCTACAACACCAATCACTCCCACTGGTTCTTTAAGATTCTGAACCATATAATTAATCATAGGATTTTCATTCTTAATTGACATCATATTAATGCACCTTGATGCCCAATAATAAAAATACTTCATGCAATTTTCTAATTCTTTCTCACCTTCAGAAGCAGAGTTTTTGAAAAATCTGGAAAACAGAAAAATAAAGAATAATTAAGACTTTGTCCCTCTTATTCTATAGTATACATAATTTATCAGACTTCAGTTTATTTCTGAGGTTTTTCAACCAAGATGACAAAATATTTGAAGAATAACTCAGTCATATATCTTCTGCAAAAGAAAGCAGTTATTGTTCTAGCCACGAAACAAATAGGTAAAAAAATAATATTTTTTAAAGATGAACCAAATTTATGGGGAAAGTTGTTGGAAACCACATAACTATTCAACAGATAAAAATACATTAACTTCATGATTACTTTAAAATTAGTGTAAAGTGAATTTTTATTTTAAACTTTCTGGTCATATATCAAAAATACTCACTTGAGAAAGTCTTTGGATGTTTCTTGAAATTTGTCAGCTGCATTGAGTAAAATATCAGCTCTGGTATTGCTACCAAGTTTCCACCATTTTTGCTGTGCCACTCGAGCAGTATCAACTGCTTTTTTAACATCATTCCTGCCCAAGTAAAGCTCTCATTACATGTGAATTAAAAATGTCTCTAGGGATAATAAGACAATTTATAGCACATCAAAAGTTAGTTATAACAACAAAAATCTCTGAAATATTAATCAACAGAATTTAACTAACTTCATATCTACAGGTTTACATTAGAAAGTGAATGAATCTAATTGGTTGACCAATTATTAGTCCAATATTGGAATGGTTCAATATTTATTGACAATTATTGTTGTTTCCACTATAAGACAAACATCATTCATTAACATGTGAAGATGACTTACAAAGAGCAGCCTTCTAACTGAACACAATTAGTAAAGAATATGATTTGAAAATTTCAATAGCAATAACTAAAACAATGGGTCTCACAGAAAAAGAACACTGCAGAACCAAAATAGTAAGAGAAGGTAAAATAACACAAGTGACAACTTCAACTTACCTAGGAAATAACATAGCTTTATGGAAAGAAGACAAATATAAAATTGGCATGATACAATAGAATCAACAGTACAACATAAAGTAACTTTCAAAACAAGTCCAAAGAAATAAGAATTAGACTCCATAATATTGCAGCAAAACAAACCCTATTATATAGAAGCAAAATGTAGATCTTAAAACAAATAGAAGTAGATTAGAAGCAAAATGAGATACCTGAAATCACTAACAGAAATGTCAAGAAAAGAAAGAATAAGAAAAAAGACATAATAAAAAAGTCTGAAAATTAAAAACATTGTAAATGAAATACAAAGATACCAAAGGAAATGTCAAGATCATATAAGAAGAATGAAGCCAGACATACCCAAAACAGAGCCAGAAATACAGACCAAGAAGAAAAAGAGAATCAGGGAGGCCAAGGAAAAAAACAAAAGGACCAGAAATACTTCAGCAGAGGGAAACGGAATGCTGGATTAAAGGGACAGTTTTCTAGACCTAAACCTTAATTCATCATGATGATGAAGTTTAAACATTTGTAGAAAGCATTAAATGAAGGAAGGGGTGACACAGGTAAGCTTCAGTTCATTTAATGTTAGGTCATCACATAAAATCAACAGAAAGTCACGAAAATCAGCCACATATTATCTTAGTATCTGATGACAAAACGGAGACCCACAGAAAGAGAACAAGTTTCCTCGGAGAGCACTGTAGTATGTTCAACTTGAAATACTAACAATTTGGACTATGTTACCGACTCTTTCAATTATGACGTGTACTGGAGGAGGATTAAAAAGAGAAAAGGAAATGAAGAATAAAATGAGAGAGAAGAAAAGAAACACAATTATAATAGAGGGAACAAAAGCGCGTGAGAGCTTGCGGATGACAGAGAAAAAGAGACAGTTGATTGAGGGTGAGTGTGCGAGTGTTTGCGTGTGAGAGAATGAATGTGTGTGTGGGTGAGCGAGTGTGTGTGAGAACGAGTGTCTGACTCTGTGCGTGTGTGTGTGAGTGAGTGTATGAGAGCATGTGAGTGTGTGCATATGTGTGTTTACGAAACATCTGGGGGTTCAAAGTACAGTAGTTCTTGTATTAGAAAATTAAGGTTCACAATAATCACTATTAATTATATTGAACACAAAGTTAAAAACACAAGATTCAGCATTATTTACATCAGGGGTTTCTAAATGTATCAAGCATTCTCCCAAGGGTACATGGTAAGCTTGAAATGTGTAAGTGAACAACTTTCATTGGATGATTTGAATGAAAAATTCACTATAGAACTAAAAAAAATTGAACCTGTTATTTATAAAAATTTCATCATGAGGTCACATTTAACTTTTGGTTAAGGGTAATTTTCAAACCTTCTGGTCATATAAATAAATATATTTATGAAGTGTCAATAAAGAGAGAAGTCTACCACACTTTTAGATGTGTCCACAAAGGTAAAACACAATATCTCAAGATATTTTCTTTCATATTATTGCACTTTTCAAGTTCTTTACAAAAAAAAAAAACCTTTACTATTTTTGATCTATTCTTTACCTTTCTTCTAGTAAAATATGAACATACATGTGCATCAAAAAGATAATACTGTCACACTATTTGAAGTTCAATGAACATCCAAAATTTGAGAGCGAGAATCACAGATTCAAGATACTATGAGCTGAAAATTAAAATCCACAATTTACAATAATCATCTTGGATTAAAACATATCATGATGCAAGCACTACTTACTGATCACATCCATGCACAAGGAAATTATTTCCGCTAGATGACAAAACTGTATACTGGGCATCACCAGTTGTTTGTTTAACAGCCCCTCCATAATGTGCAAAATACTGTTTCAGCACTTGTGATTTGACCATGTTCTTATCAGTGCTTGAATCTTGAGAATTAGAGTATTTTTCCTCAAATGGGAGAAACTGCTGCAAACCTGAAAATTTATTCATGTATGTCATTTCCACAATGGAAGAACATAATAAAAAAGACAAAATTGTTTTGCATTCAATTTGAAAATAGAAGGGAGTAATATTGTCCAATCACTATTTGCTTTCATACCCTAAACTATAAGAAAGAAAAAGAAATGTGGGGTCACAACAGCTTATACTTTCTCATATTATTTGTAGTTGTGTAATATAATAAAATTGCTACTTGCATCCTTACTAATACTTCAGCCATCATTTAAAAAACTGTCTTCATCCAATGAAGCTAGGAAAATTTGAAACAAAATACATATCTTTAATTTTTGAAAATACAAAAGTTTTAATGGAAATATCACTCCATTGAATTCAATTCACTGTCCACTATTGTTACAAAAACTTTAAAGAAACTAGTGATGGTGAACAACACAAACTTTGTTTTATTTGTGATGGTTACATAATATTATATCACTGCAACTTGTATCCTATTAATTCTTCAGCCCTCTGAAAAAAAACTCTTTAGCAAAAGGAGCACGGGAGTTTCAAATTTGCAATTTTCGAAAGTTAAAGTTGCACCTAATGTGCAAAACAAAAATCAGAAGAGACCTGGTATGAGAGGAGGTCTAGCAAAAAACTAAACAATGAGATGGACAAAAGAGAGAAGATGGTAGTGACAAAAAAACAAGATAATAATGGTAATGTTTAGGCAGATAGAAGAAAATAATGAGAGCAGAGTTATAAAGACCTAACTTTCTCATCAACAAAACAATTTTCTAGTCATTTATAGAATTTGCGATGCTATTGTGACAGAAAGAATTAGATAAAAATGAAAAAATTCTCGGTTTGCCTCTTTTGAATTAGGAGACTGCCTTCCAGTTTGGATAATACAGTGTAAATGACACTTATCATGAATACAACAAGTGTTATTTCAATCTTTTATCAAAAGAAAACTACTAGTGGTCCTAAACAGCACATACTTTCTCGCCTGTATTTTCATGTAAAATTATGCAAAAAGCACTCAAATTTTTGAAAAAGAAGCAAATTATGCACTAAAATTTTTGAAAAATTGAACATGACCTTATTTCAAAATCTATCTTTAAGGAACAGATTTCATTAAAGGAAAAAATCTCTACATTTAATATTTTAGTTTTAGGAAAACTTACAATTTTCGAAAAATCAGAGACCTGCACTATGCTCTTAAACATCCTTCACACTATCCAATAAAAAAGTTTAATCAAAAATAATTGAGGGTGTTTTTTTCCCTTTGGGGGGGGGGGGGTTGAAAATGTCCCAGGGGCTTCTTGTAAACCACCCCCAAAATTAAAATGTGAGTTTCAAATTCAAGGAGCTGCAACAACTGCTAGATCGATTGGGGAATATCAATTTTGGAGAAAATCAGCTGAATGCTGCTAGCATTGTTCAGACAAACAGACGGATGGCTAGACTTTTGCCATTCAATTTTTTTGTCTTCAAGGATCCACAAAACATGGATTTTGGTTACACCATGTGTTAGAGGAATTTTTTTCTAAAGTTATCAACTGGCATTATCCACTTTTTCATTACCAGGGCCTTGTAAAAAAAGTATTTTGTCAAAAATTCGCAGATTTTTCACACAGTATTACATAACTTTCTCTCTACTCCATAGTGAGAAAGTAATAAAAGTGTCTTTCTGACTTCAACATTATCTCATTGCATTACACATTTAATGATGCAATATATTTAAAATAAAATAAAATGTTTTTATAATACAATACTTACCTCTAAGGCCGCCAATACATCCGAACCCTTGTTTCCAACAAGAAAAGGGAACTGATGGATCTAAAATACCATGATCATTTATCCATACTGTTCCAACCTAATAAAGGGCAATGAAAGCAGATATTTTGCATCAAAAGCAATTTTATAACAAAACTGACTACTAAACAATCTAAACTGTGTAACAATGACATACCTCCAAATTGGAAGCCATATACATTGCCAAAGACAAGCAGGATGTCCAGACAGAAGCAGCAACTCCAAAATGGCTTTTATTAGCAAACTCAAGAGCTTCCTTGGAGTTTCGAAATGGCATTACAGCCACAAAGGGCAAGACTTCATAATCTTTAACAATGCTATTCATTTCAGCATCTGTTCCTATGATTAGAGTAGGAGGAAAGAAAAGGGTGTCAGCAACAGGAAGTTGAATTACCTACAAAACCACAATAGGAATAGCTGTTAGAGAGCAGGTACATTGCTTACATATACATATATAAAATATCTCATAATTTAAATTTCTGTTGTGTTGATTATCATGAACTAAGGAAACAACATCACCTTAATAACAACCAAAATAATAAATAAATTAAAAAAAAATCATTTCTTAATGAAAGGATTAATGATGATGGTTTGCTGAAAAAGTATTTTTTTAAAATTTATTTGGAAGATTTGTTGCGCAAGTTAAAATATAAAATTAAATATGGATTTATGTAGTTTCACTTCATACTAAAACTATTTTTGTCTCAACAATAGATCCCCTATCAGATGAATCTACCCTTACTTGGCATTTTGCCATCAATTAAATATTTTGAATAATATATTGAAATAATTTTCATAGTAAAAAATGTGATCAGGAAAGAACTTCTACTTCATTGGCACCTACATATTTAAAACACTAAGGGTTTTTGTTTAGAAAGGAATTTTAGCTTTCTACTCTGCCAAATTTGGTGATTTTTGCGTGCATGGATATCCTTGCATCCTAAGGTTACAGTTGGCAAAGCAAAGATAGCAGATGTTTCAAGTTTGAAGATCAACCATTTCAAAATGCAAAGGTTAGCGAGTGTAAATAAATAATCGCAATGATCAGTAATCATATGAAACATGTGCCACATTTCAAAAACTTATCACTGATTATAATTATACGAGATTAATTAAATTTCCATTTTAAGATGGACAGCAGGATATCCAACAATAGTCCTCCACAACAGACATGTACAGATCTCGGTAAAAATACATTTCAATTACATTTTCAAAAATACGTGTAATTTTGTGTTCACAAAGAACATTGACTGTATTGTTCTAGATTTTCTAAACCTCCCTCATTTCATCATTTTTGGAGAATAAGAACATCATGAAATAATATTTTTAGGCTTTTTAATTTTTCTTGTAGTGAATATGTAGTATTTTTTGGTCGTCATTTTTCTACAGTTCTTACTTTTACACTCAGTAATCGCAGGGATTCAGCTAGTAAAAGTTTAACTCCTTAAGATCTATATTACCATTTCAAGAAAATCAAATAAAAGTTGATTCTGTTAAATTCATCTTCTCACTTACATTAGCTTTCATAGCAGATAAAACTGGGCTTGTAAAATTGCTTTTAAAGAGGGAGAGGAGGGCATAAAAATTGACTTTTCCTGTACATTTTCACTGTTCTGGGACTTAGAAAACAAAATAATGATAATTTAACACACCCTAACTCCATCACTTCACACTCAGCAATTTCACTTAGCAAAAGAAGAGAAACTATATGAATTAGCAATGTAAATTTATACTAATAAAAATAAATACAATGACATGTAACCAACACAAAAAGTAGTGCATGAATGGATACGAAATAATTTCACCCTCTTCTACAGGATTGCCGCAGTGCACTTGCAAAGTTTGGTAATGATAAATACAACACAAATGTAGAAAATAAATAAGTTAAATAACATGTTGATAGATGCACCAAAACCATTATTTTTCATCTGTTGCTAAGAATAAATTGGTTCCTAATATATTCCACCAGAGGCCAGTAATGGGCATAAGATCACATAATAAATTTCTAAGATTTTAAAATTCTAATCAAACTATTAAATACAAATTTTGTAACACCATTGTTAATTGTTTCTTTCAAGTTATTAACAAACAAAATAAATTAAATGTGTTCACACAGTAGTAGTTTTCATAATATACTGATGGAGTGCGTACAGTCATCACAGTCAAGTTCACTCGTATATCCCTGATGTAGTGTATTAGTAAAATAAGTGTGATTCTGATCATAAGCAGTTGCGATTCTGAACTTTTACTGAGCTGGCGGTGGAGTTAACATATTAATTAGGTTTATATTAATTAGGTTAATGTAGTTTCATATTTACTAGGATAATATATTTTGAATCACTTTGAATACCTCAGGTTTAATGTTTGTTGATACATTTTTAAAAGAATGGTAAGGATAGTATTTTTACTCACATAAAAACACATAGAAACATATTTTAGAAAAGTATAAGGATATTTAAATTGAAATTATGAAGAAAACACTTTGAGTTCTTGAGAAAAGCAGAGCAGATCAAAATATAATAGCAATTCACTGTAAAACAAAATGAAAAAATTTATTGTATTTTATTACAATATTACATTAAAAGTAATCAATTTAAACACTGTGGTTTATATAAAACTTATCTTCTTTCTTGTTCACAAGGATTATGATATGAAGAAAGCCTGGGCAACACTGAATATATTGCTAGAACTCCTGCATGTAGTGAGTTTCTCTTGCATACCAACTACTTTAAAGTGATATTGTTATTACCTCAATTCCTCTTTGAGAGAAATGATGAACAGCCTCTTTCAAAAAGCTGGAAGTGTTTGGATTACACTGTTTTGGAAGACTGATATCAATTCCCTGATCACGACAGCTTCCTACTTTTTGGGAATTTAGTTTACTTTTCAACATTGTAACAAATGTTGGAAAAGCTGATTCTTCAACTAGAATTGTTCTAACACACCATGGCATCTGTAACTGAAATATTTGAAAGTATCCAATCACATTTACTTATTCTGAGATATGAAAATTGATTACACACCTGTTGGTAACTAAAGCTCATATTTTTCAAGAGTATTTCTATAGCAGATGACTGGTCAGAGGAGTCAAAAATTATACCGATGCTTTTACCGTAATAAACTGTAAAAAAACATTATTATATGTATATAATGAAATAGGAATGGAATCAAAGTCACGATGCATGATAAACAAGGTTTGTTAAATTTGGAGTGAAAAATAGATTTGGAAAGTAAAGATACTAAAATTACTAAGAAGAGCTCATTAGTGTTGAAATAACTTGTACATGCTCCAGAAGTATGTGCATACACATACAAATATCAAAGAACATACATGGTATAGTAGAACAGGATATTCCAGATACAAAATTGGCCACTTCTTCAGACTTGTGTTTGCTGCCCCAAAGAGCAATTTTCCCCACATGTTTTTCAATTAATTCTTTGGCTCCATCTAATGATCCAGGAACCACATTCACAACTCCTGGAGGTAAGCTAGGGAACAAAAATTACAAATATCAACATCAAAATGAATTTCAAGAAACAAAATATACATCAGCCTCATTTTTGAGAGTGACAGAAAATTATGACAAATGGAACAAATAATGCTGATTCAATTTATTTAAAATAAAAAACATAAGCATGAATCATAAATATAACTGCATTTTAATCACACTTTGTGACAATATTAAAAAATAAATAAATAATGACAATGTAGTACACCCAAACTCCAGGACACCACATTCGGCAATTTCTCTTAGCAAAACAATACAAATTATGAGAAAGTCACTCATTCACTGGTACACAATCACAAATATCATATGCTGTAACAAAGTTCAATCTGATTATGAAGTTACCAAGAACAAGTGAAATATATGAATATTGGGTGGGGATCAACACATGAAAACCAGATAGGTGGAAAAGACATTAACGCATTACAAAAGTTCTTATGTTGGAAAGTACTTATGAATACAGTACATTAAACAATCAATAAACAAAAAACCAAATCAATTCAAATTGAAATTTTAATGGACAAAATCGGAACTATAAACAACATTAAAAAGACTGAGTTAAGTGCATTGTCAGCACAGTCTGAGGTAATATTTTTCAGCAACAGAGAAGTTCAAGTGATTATTGGCAACTGCTGTTGTCTAGGAGTAGGAGGTATAACTGAATTTAACAAATTTAAAGGTGTATGCAATTTCATAAAACAGGTGTGTGGCAAGATGGCTGACAGTCCTGACAATTCAGGTTTAATAAATAAAGCTATTTCAAATATCAGTGGTAATGCCTATAAACCTACTAAGTACAGTTCCGAAATGACTGAAGAAAGAATATCAAAAGATGATTTGTGCAAATGTGAAGATTAGGTCCTGATCAAGGTATGCAATAATGAAACTGGTTTGCGATAGTTAAGTGCTTACTTGAAACTTTGCTCATATAATGTTATAATCCTATTTGCAATATGAAAATCACAGGCAGGTTGTTCTAGGTGATCAGGCCACAAATTAAGATCAAACACTGTTGCATTGCCCATTAAAATTGTCACTTATACTACCATAATGTCATTTATACATTGTTTAATATAAGTTGTGGATACGAAATTCACTTGAACCCAATATATAATTTTAATGTCATTGACTTTTCAATTGGGAATATTCCTAATACATGTTTAATCCATATATTTTTTAATATCTTTTATTATCTCCATGGGAACATTCTTTCAAGCACTCAATTAAAATATTCACTAATAATTGATTTTGTTGTGATTATTTTTCCATTCATGTTCATGAGAATGAAAATGATTTAACAGTTTTAACTACTTTTGATCACTTTATCCAAGGTACTACTCCTCAGAGTGATATAATGCAAAAAAATCAGTTAAAAATACTTGCTCAACACTGTCAACTGTTTTATTAGGTTTTATTAGTTAACATAGTTGATTAATGTGCATTCCATTCTTTTCTGTGGCAGCAATCCCTGGATCATGCACAATAAATATTAACTGAGGCACTGATGGGAAGGAAAAGGAGGAGGAGGAGGAGGAGGAGGAGGAGGAGGAAGGGGAGGAGGAGGAGGAGGAGGAGGAGGAGGAAGAGTAGAAGGTATAAAGATAAAGAAGAAGAAAAAGGAGAGAAAGAGGTTAAGAAAAAGGAGGAGGAGGAGGACGACAAGAAGGAGGAGGAGAAGAAGAAGAAGAAGAAGAAGAAGAAGAAGGAGGAGGAGGAGGAGGAGATGAAGAAGAAGAACAGGGAGGGGGAGGAGGAGAAATAGGAGAGGATTAAGAAGAAAGAAAGGGAAGGGACTCAGGACATTTTCCTGTACCTGTATCTGCAGTTAAGTCTCAAACCCTGAATATTTTAATTTTTTTGTTTCATTAAAACCATCAAATATATAAATTAGTTTTTTTCTCTGAATATACACAACCTGCTACATCATTCTGGTTTTCACCCCAATTTAAAACATGAAATTTTTATGTTTGTAATTCCATTTAAAAAAATCTCTAACAAGGAGAGCTCCATTTTAACAGTATGGCTCTTGCTGATCCTGGGCTTAGCCATCCCACACAAAACAGAGTACTGTATACTGTACTTACCCCACATCAGAACAAAGTTCTGCAAACAAAAATGATATCAACGATGCTTCCAGAGGAGGATTCAGTATTACAGCCCGACCTGCTGCTAAAGCAGGAGCAACTGCAGCTGCCAAAGCAAGAGCAGGTGCTGGCTTTGAAAATACTACAACTAAGGGACCTGTGGGGAAAATACAAAAAGAAAATAAATTTATTATGAATTAAATGATAAAGAAATTTTAGATGGTTTGTGTTTAGATAACTTATTAGTGATGCAAGTGATACACCATTAAAATATCAAAATAAGAGAAATACATCACATAAGAGAAATTTATCACTACGTAAAACAAAAATATGATTCAAGGGGTTTACAGTCAGAACCTCATGAAACACCTCTGTACCTTAACCTTTCTGTAAATACTTCTTCCCCCACTGGTTTTAGCATGAATGTATGTCTGTGATTGAGGGATTGGTTCCTACATCCAGATTCATGGTTCATGCACTAGGATGAATATAAGGGCTACTTCAATCATATCTAATGGTCCAAAGCAAGACTCAGATAGGCCTAAGGGCTCTTCACTACAAATTGTTCCCAGGGAACAGATAGTTACTACAGAAGGCTTTGATAGGTCCCTCAGGCAAAGATAAACAGCAATGGGAAGGACACCGGGCAAAACAGAAAGATAGCCCTAATAATAAAGAGAAAAGGGAAACCTCCAATCTCATCTAAACAAATTACTTATGTGAGTAAATCCATGTATCAATAAATGAAGAGTGGTCGAACATACTGATCTACGAGCCAAAAGTTCATATTCGTTCTTTTTCATTTTAAAGTAATGCAATTACCAAGGCTAATGCAATGATATTGGCTCTGAAACATAAAACCTTTCCATTTCATTACAATCAGCTACAAAACGTGGTGCGTTCGTATTTACCATCTGTGAATCTCAGACAGTTTTTTCCTGTTTCCCACAATTTTTCTTTTTGGTACTTAGATCAATTTGTGTGACCAGTCTTCAAATATTGTCAATAAATAAGTATTAAATCTTCTACCATTATTTTACAAGTCATAAAACAATAAATTTCTATTAAGTACACAATGTTTTATTATACTTTACATCTTAATTTACAATATCTGTTGAATTTTGTTTCCAATTTTAAAAATTATAAGTAGAAATGAATAATTACATTTTATTTACAATACTTTTTGTAATTTGATATGAAAAGGGTTTGTATAAACAAATTTCTGGTAAAATAAAACAGACTTTGAGATGGCTAATACACACGAGAGGAGCAAAAATAAAGGTAGGGCAGCAATTGAGAAGGTTCATAAAAAATTAATACCATTTTCTGGATCTTCTATTTTCTTTGTAAAAGCATGAGCCCATATAGCGTAATAATGGAAGTATTTTGATGCTCTTGATACGTCCTGCTTTGCTTCAGAAAGTGCTACTTCACTAATAAGAGCTTCAACTTCAGCAAATACATCATTCTGCTCATCAATTTTTTTTGCTAACCTATGACACCAAAATAGTTAACGTTAATGAACATGTTTTGTCTCAATTTTAACACAAACCTCAATTGAGATTCTGTTTATAAAAGCATAAAAGAGAAGTCTTGTTTTTGGAATTTAAAAAATAATTTTTTTCCAATTTTTGCTGAAAGTACTATTTTCTGAATCAACATTTAAAGTGCAATTGCTTACAAATTGTGATTAAGTATCAGTAAAAACCTAACAGTGAAATTATAGCAATACAGAAAATGATGTCACATCAAGTTTCAAATTATTAGTTCTATCCCAAATTATTGATCAAAAAGAGCAAGACAATAAGCGTTCTTTTCAATAACTAAAAGCTATTCCACTGCAAGAAGTAAACAAATGGCTGCTTTATGACTGTTGTAAGAACCAAAAGAAACACACTATCTATAATAAAATCTATAAAATGATGTAGAATTTTCCACTACAATGTTTAAAAAATATGCCAGAAAACTGAATATTTTTGAGAAGTTTAATGTTAATTGGATGCAATATCTTGACAATAGGTCATTTGGATACAAAAATTAGAAAATATTATCTCATGCAGAGGTTTTGGAATGTATTTCAACTTTATCTGGGTTAAAACATCAGATCTGATGAAGCTGAAATATACTCTGAAACATCAGCACAAATGAATAGTTTTCAACTTTTTTCCGTAAAAATGACTTGTTAAGACACTGCAACTAATTTATAATAAAGAGATCAAGAAAACATAATTTCATTTAATGTAAATGTAGCTTTACAACTAACCTGGAGATGAATTTGCCTCTAGAATGCTGATCCAAATTACTCCATGTCCTTTGCCCCAGTAATACTGACTGTACCACATTATTAACATCTTCTATTGATGGGGGAACGAAAGAAACTAGATAATCTTCATTACTAAAGTCATATACTGCTTGAGTTTTAAACGTAGTACTATTTTTCGATATCAATTCCAATTTTCCATTGTAAAAACATTTAATTGGATCTCTCCCTGACAGCCATTTCTACAAAACAATATTTCTTGTCAATACTTCAATACTGTCAATACTTCAAAATTGGAGTATTTTCTTGTAGAGGATACAATGTTTTTGTTCATTGGCCAAACTGTATCATTCACATTATTTGGAACGCAATTTCCATCAAAAAGTCAATCTGATATGATCAATCATTGATAACAATGAAAAAATTAAAAAAACATTGCCAATTACATAACCTCAAATTCGTACTTTTAAAACAGTCAATCGAATACCTTGGCGGAAGGAAAGACATCTCTGGTCTGATCGTAATTCATAGTAGCGTAAAGTTCCGATATTCCAGAATTTTGATGATTTAATGTCATGACTCGGAAAACCAACTTTTTACTCACTTCCTACGTCTACAGCGAGCTCAGTGAGATAAATGACGTAAATGACAGCTGATGACAATGACCAGCCTGAGAGGAACCGTGATATAAAGAAGCAGGGATCAAGCGAGCGCACTGCAAATGTTTGGTGTCGTGCGGGCACAATACCAGCTTTAACTGAAACAAAAACCCACACACATATATTCCATTCTACTCCCTGATGAAATTACATCAATAAAGAATGCGTAAAAGAAATGACAAAAATAAATGCAAATTGCTCGTACTTGGCAGTCTCTCAATGAGATAAGACGTAATGTTTTATTCGTCATCGCACGTTATCAGGTACAGGCCACTTACATTTAGGATGGAAAGAATAGGAGTCCTTCCCGACGTAATATAATAAAGCATGCGCTCAGCATTCTTTTGTGTAAATGATTTGTACATTTTCGGCGGAAACGCTTTTATTTATATCTGAGGGGCCATAGATTCAACAAATCGTAATTCGCGGGGATTTTGACATTCGCCCAATTCATCAAATTATATACTCTCTGACCATCTCTCCATCAGCAAATTATATACTCTCTGACAAATCAGTGGCATAACGCGAATTCAAATTGAAGGCGTGCACGGCATAATTTGGCCTAGTAAGAGGCGGTTCGTTCGTAATTCCAATAAAAGGTGAAGCAACGACGGCAAAATATCCCTTTCTAAAAACGAGAGGATCTGAGGCATAACAAAAAGAGTTTTTTCCACAGGTGAAAGCTAAGTTGACTGAACTAGAAGTAATGTGTGCGGGCGCGCGGCGGCAGTCCCCGCAAGAATTTTGAGCCTAGCTCCTCGAATGTACGCAATTCCTGAGCCTCCTGCTGGCCACGGCTGACCATCTGACAGCCATGGTAGGAACCTTTCCTCCATTGTGAGAGAGAAACTCCCATCAAAGTTGTCAATTACATGTATTTTCAAGCCTACTGCCACGATGGCACATGTAATTGAGAACTTAAGCACTCACACTAGGTCTTTTACACATCAGGACACAGTAGTAATTATAAGTGGGCAGAATGACATAAACTTTGGCAGTCACTTTGATAAAAGGAAGATTTAACAAAAATACAAGAGTCTGCCAAACACACGAAGGTAATAATGACCACTCTGCCCCCCAGGCACAACACTAGCAACAATGAAACTAAGATCACAAACCATCATATAAAGCAGCACTTGAGAGAAACACAACCAACTTATTGATCTTGACAACCTCTCAAGAAAACATTTTACTAGGCATGGTCTCCACATGAACCAGATAGGTAAACAAAAACTAGGAGCCATGTTCATTTCACATTTACTGGGAGCCCCTGCCCCTGCCATCCCACATACATCTTCCACCCATTCTTCCTACTCTCCATCCACACCCCTCTTGCCCACTCCACATCTTTCCCCAATTTCCAGTCCTCTCTTACCCCCACCAGTTCCTTCTCTTACCACCACTCCTTATAGCCTTAGTGCCCCCTCCATAGAGAAAAGAATTATTACCTCTTTAGTCTATGCTCCCCCCCAACAAGTACACAGCTTGGGGGGCGAAGAACAGGCGGGAGGCGGCAAAGGTGGCGTGTGGAGGAGCCAATTCCGGTACCGGCGGAGAGGAACGTCTGTTATTTGAATTCAATTAAATTGTGTTATTAGGAGGGCTAAATACTTATTAATCAATGTTTTGTAAAACACGCACTTAATAATTATTATTAAAATCAGTCTATATCCTTTTGGTTAATATTCCCTATTTGAATACAATGTTCCAAAAGTGAATTAGTAGCACTCCTATTCTCTAGTTACACATTTTCATTTGCTGCAGTTTTTCATAAAAGCTGCTCTTGGCTGTCATTGGAAATAATTTCGATAAATACTAGGTCCGCAGTCCGCTCTCTACCTCGCACACGCATGGAAGTGGGGCACTAAGAAGAACCGCTAGATCTCGAACTTGTCGAACCTGAATGCTATGCGTCAGCCCTAGCCGCAGGTGTCGGCATGCCAGCGTTTTACACGCCCCATGTCGAGATCACAACCCCGCTCCACGTCTCGATCGGAGAGACTTTTTCGGGCTCACCGCTCACACGCGCGCTCCTGCTGCCCCACCCACTTCTTAAAAAAGACAATATCATCCTTGCTAAACAAAGGTAATAATAATAATAATAATAATAATAATAATAATAATAATAATAATAATTAAAAAAATAAAATAAAATTAAAAAAGCACCCGCAGACCCCGCGGATAATGTGGGCATGGGTAGCTATACCCACACGAACAATTCTGAGAGGGTAAAAAATAAATAAATGTGATACATAAAATAAACGTGATAACAATTTAATGATAATCATGACAATTTGAAGAAATGCATTGTATTTCCCCCTTCATATTCATTTTCAGTGGGAGATGGAGGGGGATGGGGAACCCCCACCCGGACGCATATAAGCAAACTGCACATGTATTCGGCACCGGGCTTCCATGATCGCTAGCGGGCGCGGAGCGCGATACCATTCGAAATTCGGATGTTCTCTTTCTACGGAAGTGATGAAGGTTCGTTTCGCGCTGTACTGTCATTTTGGAAACTGCACATCTACTTTTTATTTTATTATTGTTTATATATTTACGTTTTATTCCGTTTTTCTGTTCATATTTTGTTATTCAGATTTATTTAATTTTATTCCTATCAATACATATATTGTTCTTTGACACATAGGTGAATCAAGTAATTTATTTTGTTCATGTCTCAATATTTGTTATGGGCCATTAAAAAAATGTTTAGTTTTAGAGGAAGGAAAATGTGACAAAAACAAAGGAGGCTGAAGGGGTTGATGGAAACAAAGCTTTCTCAGTATTATTTCCAATTTTGAGCAAAATTAAAATAAAATTAACTTAATAATAATATTTATTAAGTCACATATACAATTACAATTGTGTATGACAAGTCAAATATGATGTATATGGATTACAGTTGCATGCATCTTCTTGAGTGCAGCAAGTGAAATTACATTTATTGTCCAGAAGCAAAACAAGGGGCTATCTCAGCATTTGCTCAAAGGACCAGAGAAACTGGACAGAAAAACCTGATCAAGATAGGGTCATTGCCCTAGGGATTATACTATAATACTTATTACAGATATCTTAAGATATTATATAGTAGATAATTATTTTTAGTAGCAAAATAATGAAACATTTAACAGAATATAATTTAATTTAAAATAATTTAACATTGCAAGATTTGAACAGTTTCATTTTAAAAAAAAAATAACATTAACTTCGTATAGTGATTTTACTGCTACTACTTATAATAAAAATAATAATAGGTAACATTACTTATAAAATAATAATAATAACAATAATAATAATAATAATAATAGTAACGACAATACTAATAGAAATATTAACAGTACATGATAACAATTATGGTAACAACTACTTATGAATTAACAATATTAATACATTCCTCGTTTAGATCTTGAAATGGTGAGGAGGAGGAGGCAGGTTATGGCTAGGATATTTTCTATTTCTACACCTAGTCCTACTGCAGCACCTGAAATCACATTGCATCTATTAGTCATTGAGGTATTCCCGAATGCTATAAAAAAGCTTTTCCCTCAAGGAAGTGTTTGAGTTTATTCTTGAAGTTGTGTAAGCCTGTTGTGTTTCTCAGATGTATTGGTAATTCGTTGAAGAATTGTATACCTGAAGAGAATTTCCCCTTTTGATATAATGTGCTTGTACACATTGGTTGATGAAGCTTACATGCTTGCCTTGTGTTGTATGAGTGTAAGCTTGAGTTAAATTTGTAAGGTGTGTCGTTGTTTACTAGATTCTTCTTTAGAAACATGATAACTTCATAAATGAACATACAAGGCAGTGGAAATATGTTAA
>BLKR01016394.1:0-28899 GCA_011170035.1 Teleogryllus occipitalis | reverse complement strand
TGTGTGTGTGTGTCTGTTGCTCTTGAATTTGAAACAACCGATATTTTAATTTTGGGGGGACATTACACGAAACCCCCGGGATATTTTCAAAAGTTTGAAAAACATGGATCCGTGTTTTTTTGGTTAAATTTTGTTATTGGATAGCGTAGAGGATGCTTAAGAGAATGGTGCAGATCTCATTTTTGTTTAAGCCCATGATTTTCCGAGCAGCAGGCCGCCCGTTATATACCCGTAGCCGTGGCTGGCCCAGACTTACTCCGATGGCTAGCTGTCTGGTGGAGCGGGTACTGCCTCGCTACACTTTAGACTCGAATCCAAACTCAAAACCAGCAGTGCACACAGCACCATGCATATTTTTGAAAATTTTAGTAGTTTTCGCGCAATTTTGATTGAAATATAGGCAATAATAAAATAAAATTACAAAAACAATAAGCTCTCAAAAACCTCTCCATTTTTTTTCAAACTTTCGATAGGGACAGTGCTAAAGGCACTGTATAAGATGACATCAACCCTATGTTGGTGTACTCTTTTGTTGTTGGTGGTGGTGTTGTTTCTAAAATATTGCAATAAAATTACATTTGTGTAATCCACGTGTTTAAAATTTACATTAACGGCAATTTGAGTACATGATTGCATTTGTTAGAACAATTAATTTTTACTTCCTCGTATACGTACGTATATACGGAATAATATACGTTTATAAAGTTACATAACGCTGCGAAAAATTGCTTTCAAGATTTCAACGGAAATAAGTTTCAGGGTCCCCTGATATCGAAGTTTTTTTTTTTTTTTTCTTTTTTTTTTCTTTTTTTTTTTCAAAACATCTGTCCTTCACTCTATCCGTCTGTCAGTCTGCCTGTTTGTCCGTCCGCCCGTTTGTCCGCTGTCGGTCCGTCCGTCCGTGAACATCACTAGCGTCTAAATCACACGTAGTTTTTCCAAAATGGATAGTCCCCGGTCGATCTAGCTCGACTCGATGCACTGCGATATTGAAAAACATTCTTTAAAATTTGACACAAGGTCATCTTTTCAAAACGAATGTACAATTCGTTTGACTTATATAAATGGCGAATATTTTCTTTTCAATTCTTGGCAAAAACGCTTCCTTCCATCTGCTTCCATAATGTATCTTCTTTAAGGGATAGTCATAGCACATCATACACAATTGATAACTAACCAACTAAAACTAATAAACTAATTAAATGAATGATGTTCTACGATTTATAATATTAAGTTAATTTGATAATTAGGATATCATAGAGCCCCTAATTAAAAATATGATTTTACAGAAACTTCAGGGCTTTAATGAGAAGCATTCAGAAATAATTTGAAACAACTGTGTTGCTATTTTGCGAACTGCTAGCAAGTCAAAGGAAGCGCGGGAAATTCGAATATACCAGTTCGGATTTTTTCCAATTTTCAGAGAGTGCGCCATAAATGGGTCTAGCACCACTTTTTTAACAATTCTTTGCTACATACACGAAAACAATTAAAGAAAAAATGGAGCTGAGAAATTAGTTATTTAAATTTAAAAATTGCTTTTGTTTGATGCAAAAATATTCATATTTTCAAAAATCTGAACACGACCTAATTTGAAGATTGGTTTTTGATTAACACATTTAAATACGAAGAGAAAATGATAGATTGTATTGGGATATTTGTGTAATTGTTGACATATTATTGTAAAAATTATGGGATAACTTTGTGATGTGGTGTATGATAGGTTTTATTTGAATTTCTTTTTGAAGTTGTTTGTTTGAAATGAACCAGGGTGCTTTGGTTATTGTTCGTAGGAATTTGTTCTGTATGACCTGTATTTTATGTATATTATATTTGCTGCATTGGTCCAGACAGGGCAAGCATAGAGCATTAAGGGTCTAATTATGGATGTACATATGAGTTTGGCATTTTCTATTTTTATTTTACTATGGTTGTTTAATAATGATTTTAATTGAAATAATTTGACATTTGTTTGTTGTGTTTTAATGTTTATATGCTCTTTCCAGTTAAGTTTAGTGTCTAGATGCAGATCCTCCTGGTGATGATATGAGAAGCCGCGGAAAATTATCGGTCAGAGTAGCCAGACGCTAGAATTTTTCTACAGACAGCGCTCTGTCGCTGATGTAGCAGCTGAACTCGACCTAGCTAGTGCTGAAAATCTTGCCGAAGTCGGGACTCCAAACCTACAGTACCGGAAGCAACTCTGACAGTTCAGTGCGCGACACATGGTACCATAGATAAATTAAATCTAAAAACATTAACACTTTCTGACAGGCTATGGCACGTCTTGATATCGTGTTCATATTTTTCGCCAAGCCCGAACCTTATCACCTCAGTGACTTCGTGTGAGTCAGATGAGCGGCAAAGCTTGAACCCTGGCCGTAAGAAAGTAAACAAATCCACGCAAGCTCATTGCTTCATAGCAAGTCACATGACGTACGTACCACAGCGCGAGGCGAGAGAACTATCAGAGTCGCTTATGCGCTGGCGGTACTGTAGGATGTCCCGATCAGGGGCACTGCAGTGTCAATTGATCCCCTGAGCTACCTAAGCCTGTTAGGAGCTTCGCCTTTGGCCCTTTCCCTTCGCGCCATTTCTTTCCTTTTGTACCGTTTCTTTCCTTTGTAAACATGCCATTCGTCTTGGAGTGGTGCAGTCTCTATAGAAAACTGAACGGACTCTTTCCTTTCATTTACAAGGTGCTTTCATGTACGGATATAAAAAGATGAAATGAAAAGTCAGGAGAGACGGATAAACATTACAGTTATGAAGTTATGTCTCTTCAACCGTGGATGATGCTTTAAGCGATTTGTCACGAAAATGTGTCACGAAAGGGCGTCATGATGAGCCACTTTATTGTTATCCTGCTCGAGAAAAAAATCATCACTTATAAAATATTTTTCGTATCCTCACTTCAAAACCCGTATTTGGCAGAGCATTTATACGCCACAAAGGTGAGCTTTGGCGGCCTAGGCTAAGAATGAATTTTAGAGGACGATTTCCATGGCAACATCAAGTAAACAAGACAATGTACAAAAAGACTTGACACATTGGCAAATAATATTTTTTTAAATTTTTTAAATACAGAATGTTTTAATGGCATAATATTGACGATTTCACTGTCTGGGACTGTTGTTGAAATAAAGTTAGTTATCTTATCCAATTAAATTTGCTTTACTTATGAAAGTGTAAATCATTTTCATATCCAGTATAGTTGTTTCATTTATCACGGTTACATGTTTCTCTGATTTCCATTTTAAAAAGAGTTCATATTCTCTTTCGTATGAATTCTTTGATTGTGAGGAAGTAAACTCAGCTTCCTCTGGAATATGGGAATATGGAATGTAATCTCTAGAATATCGCACTCCATACTTACGAAACAAATCGACAAAATTAGCCGCAAATTCTACACGCTGTAACAATTGTGACAGTACTGACAACTTCAGACGCGATAATGTAGAATAAAACTGCATCTACACAACGAAACCGCATGGTATAATGAGAGCTCTAGAAATTCAAACCTAAAATTGGGAGATGAGCATACAAAAGGTTAGCATATCGAATTTTTATACCCAAGTTCGCGGGTTCAAACCCGATCGAAGCCGTGAATTTTTAAGAGCGAAAAAATCCTTCGTACGCGTTCTTTCGAAGGGAAAGTCAAGCAATACCTTCTAATACTACAGGTCTAACAACTTTATCTGTGACGTCAGCTCATCTAGGCCTTTCGTTTCGCGACTGGAAGGTTAGAACCGACACGAACACACGTTTAGCACACAAACTCACTTTGCAAGGAAATATATAATTTTTTAAAAATCGATAAACACTAGCTAAGTATAAAATGGCATATTTAATGTAAACTGACAGTTGGTTTATGGACATTTCTTATGAAATAATTTTTAACATGACATCAAAATATTGCATCCTATTTAATATATTAGATTCTCTTGGCTTGCAATGAAAATACATTATTTCAAGTGTGCTCTTAAATGCGAGTTAAAATTAGCGTAAACTAAATATCCATAATGTGAAGTATTATTCCCAAGTAATTCTAAATATCGTAATTTATGTTTCACCGAAACTTAACTTATATCTGAAGTCTCGATCAAAGCCTAAAGTTATATAACCTCATTTCGAAGAAGAATATTGTGCTTCTAGTTTTCTTGTTAAGATTGAAGAGATAAGCACATACTTTATGGTTGCGCAAAGGTAAGGTGTGTCACGAAATACTCTGGTACCGTGTAATATTTGTTTCTTCGCTCAAAGAAGCGAGTTTTTGTTAACGCACGTCAGATGTAAAGACGTTTGAACAACCTTTTACAAATATTTAAGGCGTCTTGTAAATTTAAATTAATGTGACGATCTTATTTGAAAAGAAAAAATAACTATTTACTACGTTTTAACAAACACTTATTAACATAACGTAACTAATCCCCTAAGCGGTTGACGCGCTCGTAATCAGTACTCATTATAAGACAAATAGGATGTTCCTCTTCTCTCTCCTTCCATTTTCGCGTTAAGAGGAAGTTGGTTTTTGTTTAAAAATGAAAACGAAAGTGTTTATTTGTTTAAAAATATATAAAAATAACTTCATATTTACTTAAAGAACATCAAATACAAATACAAAACAATGCAATTGAGGTTTGAAAAAAAATTAACAAAGGTTTGTATTATAGACGTATTATAGACGTATTAACAATTCACACTTCCTTAAAAACAACGTTTCAATTATACAATCTTCATTGTCTGTTAACTTTTCGCCTTCATTGATAGTCCCAAAAATATTAGAAAAGCTTTTCAAGAGTGTCTGGAAAAACCTACGTAAAGTTATCCATGCAAAAATACAGGATCGGAAAAGAACAACCCTACTTTTTGCAATATTATTTAACTTTATTACCAACCAGAGATGTGCACCCGTTCAGTCGCAAAGAATATTACATAATTAGTTTAATTTCACATACAGTTGCATATTCTTCAAGTCTCTGAATAGGTAGGGTAGTATCAAAAAGCGCTGAGACATCAAAAATGTAATATACGAGTAATATCCAAAAAGATCTCATACGATTGATTACAATGCGAAAAACGTTTCATTTAGGACTGCAACTTCAAATATATAGGTTTTAAGACCCAAAAACCTTTGTGAGTTATTTATCTAGTAACTGAGTGTGATGCCAACGCTGTAAATTGTTTAAAAGTATGTTCATGAGTTGAAACTTTTTTAACATTTTGCATAGCTTTCTTCAAATAATTTCTTACAATATCTGGCATTGGACTTACCAATGAATAGTAAGAGCTGATAATGTTATACTGCCGTTCAAAAATTCCCAGCATCCAATTGCCTTGCATATTACCTCCTCCATACGGGATATTGTAATATTGCAATTTCAAAATTGCAACTGCCGTAAAAATACTTGCAGGAATGGATGATGCGAATAGTTAGAATTTAATAAAACTATATTTTTTGCGCTTTTTGCTAATATGCATGAAACCAATGAATAGTAACCAGCTGTTACTATTCATTGGTAAGTCCAATGCCAGATATTGTAAGAAATTATTTGCACGTAACAGGTCACCTGTAAGCTGTTCTTCGGGGTTCTTCTCGAATAAAAGATCATTTTCAATTACGAAAATTCTGTCACAAAATCTTCTACAACTACGTTTGCTTCTCCCCAGGATTTGCTTAACATTTCCATATAGTCCCCTAGTTTTTCAAGAGTTTAAAACCTCACAAACTCGGTCTGATTTGTGTTCACTTCTATTTCTGCAGTTGCTCTATTAATCGTTTTTAGATGAATCTATATAAACATTAAAAGGCGACTGTTTTGTATGTTTATGTGAATAAGATGTTAGTTAAGTTAATAAGAATAAGTTGCTAGTCACATTCATTTCAAAATCGGTATAAGCACGATGAAGAACGTAAAGGTGCAGATAAAATGTCGAATAAAGATGTTCTCGAGCATTACTCACAGTTCTGGTTTTCTCCGTATTCACTTGAAGTTCTTCAAATTTAATACGTATCGAGGTAATACTGTACGTAGATTTTTGCAATTTTTTTTATTAAAAATACGGATGAAACAGTTCACTTCTTATGAATTCTTTCAAAGCACCAGTACTTGACAGTTCTGCAGCGCGATTCGCTTTTTGAACATAGAGATGGAAACTATCAGTGTTGCAATACCAATCGAAGAAAATTATGGTGTCGTGAAGCGACAATTGCTTGTGGTTTTTGGAATTTAATCAACGTCCCCTACGTAAATCTGAGTAATAAATCTTTTACTGAGTAATAAAGAGAAATATCCCTTCACATCTTACTATGTGCCGGAGATCTACATATGACCTTCATAGACGATTAAACTAAACTAAAAATATTCAAGCGGATTCGATTTAGTATAAAAAAGAACGGAATATTTAGATGAATAAGAATAAGTGATATAGTTAATTAAATTGACATTTATTTTCTTCCCTTGACAGATAATATCGTTCATTGACTGTTTCATAAAGAAATGAAACTGTATTTTCTTTGTGCCGTCTAATGCTTTTTTATTATATCATTGTTGTAATAGTCCTCTTTATAAGAATTGTTCAGCGTTGCTAAAAATATAAAGGTAATGTTCATCAAATCATCAGCCCACTTAAATAACTTCCTGGGTAAATTAATAGGTTCTTCTCAGGATTGTAGGCTAGCTCTTATTGAGAATATTACAGTTGTCCTCCCCCCCCACTCCTTCTCAAGGTCCCTTTCCATAAGACGTTGCGAAGCGAAAAAATGTCATTCAGCATTCACATTGAAGACATTTTTGTGGAAGCATGAATTCGCATTGTTTTGTATTAATGGACACTGACACCATCCGAAAAATGTTTATTAACACTGTCGTAATCTTACTTGAGAAGTGTTATGAGTTTACACTGAAAAGGGTGAAATGAATTCGTAATGTGTTTCAAGAATCCCGAAAAAGAAATTATTTTTCGATGTTTAAATTCTTTGTTTTCTCTCTAGTATAGCACAAAAGATGCAGAGGAGCTAATCAACATTAAATCAGAGCAGTTTCTGAATTACATCTTTAATTGCGAAAGAATAATTTTCTAAAAAAAATCACACTGGACAATGAAAACTCCTGGCGTCAAATTTTATTTTTCGTCTCGTGAAGAGAGCAGAGGGCAAACGATTGGTAAGACAGCAGAAGAAACAAGACGAACTTACTCGGTCAGTTTCTTTATTATCAGGTGATGTCACGTTAGGGTGAGCATTCCCTACCAGGACCAGTGGTGCACGTTTATTCATCACTGTTATTTCCCAACATATTTGCAACGTAAACAAGTATAGTCGATTCTCACTTTCTTGAAACAACTTCACTCGACTCGTCACGAGAAGGAATTTTGAAAATCAGTTTTTCCGATACATATAACTTTTTTCTGACGACAAACAGTCAATTTTCAACTTTTCAAGAATGCTGATCGTAACAACCTTTTGCTGTACATTTCTTCTGCCACTAGAGATTTTAATATTAAGAAAATGCAGATAACAATAGTGTTGACATTATTGTAAGACTATCTATGGTTTCAAGACTTCTCAGAACAACGCACATATTTCTCGAATTCTTCTGTTTACAAAACTGACTCCGCAAATCTGAGAAAGAAGGCTGCTCTGTTTCAGGCAGACCCTAGCAGTGTCAGTTGTTTGTAAATGTGAACCTAATAGTCGCATTTCGCTAGAAGGCTTCCATTTGAAACCGTACGTGTGTTTCTGCGATTCTTAACACGATATGTCTTACGGTTGCTTTATATTTGGACGTCACGATGCGTCACGTCGTGTCATTGACACCCCGTAGTTCGAGAAGCCACTCCGGCAGGCAGCGGGCTGCCTTTGTACTCCGGTGAACAAACTATTTGTTTAAAGTTGTTTATTCGTGTTCCTTTTTGAAACTTGGCACAGATATTAGTGTAGAAATACATGAGTATTTTTTAAAATTTAAATTAACTGTCGACCTAATGTAAAATTTGCATTTTTAAAATTAAAATGTATTTTAAATATTTAAATAATTTGTTCACTAAAATTATATATATATATATATATATATATATATATATATATATATATATATATATATATATATATACCACAATAAAGTACTTTTTTTATGGAGAAGGATGAATATAATTTGTTCTATTACGAAGACCTTGGAAAATAGAGCACTACAGTGGTATGGACATGTTCAGAGAATGTCAGAAAACAGATGGCCATACAAGATCTTAAAATGGCAACCACCTGAGAGACGGAAAAGAGGAAGACCAGTTTTAGAATGGGAAAAATACATCCAGGAAGCTATGAAGGATAGAGGCCTCAAACCACGAGATTGGGAGGATCGAGAGTTGTGGAGGGTGAAAACGGCAAGCTCCTAAGGGGAAAATGCCGAATAAGAAGTACTTTTTTAGTTTAATTTTAACGTAATTTTATTTTTCTCAAAAAAAAAACATTAGCACGCATTCTTTGAAAAAATTGTCATATTTCTGAAAGGGGTGAAATTAGGGAAAAAACGCCCCATCTGTTTTCAACTCTAGAAATCATAAAAAAGTTTCGAGTCTCTAAAAGATAGTGATGTTTTGTGAGTGTGCGATTTGACGTGGAATGACCCATAGGGATATAGATTTAATGCTAACCTAGTGTTGCGGGTTGCATTTTGTATGGTTATACTTCGATTCTTTTTTAAGTGACCAGTAACATTAGATCATTGTTACAGCTACTACCTTATGAAATGAATCTTTTTAACAGCGTTAACCACATATCTGTGGCCACGAGACCTGTTGAAAATGACGTTCGCGAATTAATTAAAAGGATTCATTTTATAAGGCAGGAGGTATAACAATGACCTAATGCCATCAGTCACGTCAAAAAATCTAAGTATAGAGACATTGTTTCAACATATTCTCTTTTCTTAAGGAAAAGTGCAATTCGTCATGTCACTGTGAATTTATCTTTCTTCAGAGACATCATTTATAAAGATTGGTTGCGTGTGAAAGCTGCAAAACTCTATCTACAGTACTGAAATAATATAGGAGACAATTATTATTGAGGATTATGAAGATTAAGCTTATATGAACGGTATTAGAACAAAACAAGAGAACCTATTCGGAGAAATGTTAATTATCGGAACGGCGGAGGAGATAAAAAGAAGAAATTCTGTTGAGGCGTGAAATTTCTTGGCTACTATCAAGTACGCAGCTCTATTGAAATAAATAATATTGTTGGCAATGACAACTCCTATAATATTTCATTTATTATGAAGTCGGTTTAGAGCTAGATGACTCGAATGTATTTCCAGGCGTTGGTGATATTTTGAACTTATTTCTAGATTTTTTTAACTGTTGGTATATGCTTATTAAGAAAGACTTTTTAAAGAAAATATTATTTTTCAAGAAAATAGAAACTCGAGAGTCTAATCGGTATGAAATCGATTAGTGTCAACAGTTTTTGCGTACATGAAGAAAACAATATGTTTTGCCATAATACGTGCAAAGGGAGATTTGTGGTTAGAAAGTGACGCAAAATTCTGTTGTAGCCCACTTTACAAATTTGAAAGTTTCAATAACTGTCCAGGTTTAACAAACAATTGAAAACATAGTAAAATGTCAGTACATTTAACTCTACTTGAATTAATAATATTTCACTGGAAAGTTGTTCGTGATAATTATTTAAAAATTAATAGAAGGGTGGACCAATATAAATAAAAAATACAGAAATAAACAACATAAAACAATATAATAATATAAAAAAGCACATAAGACTAGAGGCGTACAGATATTCTCGGCTTATCCTATGAATCCTCACATCTTGACAGAGCAACGATGGAGTTGTCCTTCCACAATAGTCGCAGATCTTCTTGTCTCTGCTTGACGCTTCTGCAATCGCACACGACAGTCATTTCATTCGTTGACTGATTAGTGATTCTGGCGCGTCAACGGCTAAGGTCATTAGTCCGTGGCAAAGATCTTCCCCACTGGCTAGTGCGATCGGCGTCGACATACACGTCGGCTAACAATGTTTTCCCTTCCCATGTATCTTCCACCCGCGGGCACCACCCCAGCCGGGACACGCCCTAAGCTCCCGACTGGTCTCCCGGCATGTGTGATAGAGTAATGAAAACAGTGCGTGTGTGTGGGGGGTAAGGGACGAGGATAGGACAAAAGGAAAGGAATATTCGTGGTTGTTAGGGTAATGCTCCGGCATTAGCCTGATATTGACAGGAGAATAACGGAAACAGTCATTCGTGATTATACAAAAACATGATTCGTTGTTCCCTGTTGGCGCTTATTCGTCAGCCATCCGTGACTCCCAGTTGCACTGCTTAAATGTAGTCATCTGTGCTTTTTAAGGTCACTTATTAACTACTAGGTCATGTAGCGACCATTTTGATTGTATTACATTGGGTACCGGTAGGTGAAACATGATGCATTAGACAACACAAGCACACACAATCTATGCCCGAGGCGGGATTCGAACCCGCAACCCTTCCGGCCGTGGCTACTACGATTCTGTAGTCTTAGCGGTCTCGGCTATCCAGGCCGACAGTTGGGATGTTAACGGAAGTAGATATATTGGACACCGATCACGTAATTCGATTATTTCACTCAACGCCATGCATTCAGAATGCAGCCATTGTCAAAATCAGTCAAAAACTTATATAGTTGGCATGCTGCTACGCGCGCGGTGCATGATATGAAGCGTGCTGCTTGTTCAATGAGATTTCCTAACTGCGATAGTTCACATCGCATAAAACTTAACCGTAATCTCAGGTGCGCATAGATTGTTACAGAAAATGATTCACACATATCAATTAATTATAGATCTTTTCTACTTTAGGTGCTGTTCGAATTCTCTGTCGGCGCTGTTGACTAATGAATAGTAGCGATAAAGCAAAACAAGGAGAGACACTGTTCCGTGATTCATCAGATATTTCTAAATTAGGAAGTATCGATTCCTCTTCCAATCTATTTCTGTCTTCAAATTAGATGTCCGTGATGTTTAGTTCCGTAATCCTAACAAATGACATTAATAAATAATCAATAAAGCTCTTTGATGAAAACATATTTTTGAATATATTTCATCTTTTGCTTCAGCAAAACTATTACTCTAATTATGGTTTTGAATTAACATTTATAAAACAATAAAATATTTATTTCTTTTCAATCGAAATAACATAAATATAACAAGTTAAAATGTCTGATCACGAGGAGAGTGAAACATTTGAAACTTGGTAACTTAACATTCTTGGTAACTAATATTCACTAGCAACTAATGAAATTACTGATGCAGCAAAAACTGTTCATCTACTGAGTGACGCATTAAAAATATTAATAAAACAATCCTTTAATTTTTTTTGATGGCGGTTAAGTCCAATTTGGGCATCAACCAACAGCTGCATACTCGCAAAATCAGCGGAGGATCCAAAAAATAGTTAAAGGAGGGGCGATTTCAGTTCAACAGTTCTGCAGCCGCCATTAGATGTTCTATGCGTCGCACAGTGGTCTATTTTGCTCATTTACAGGGACATTCGCCTTGAAACCAAAATTATTGAAACCTCAATGTATCGATTCAGGATTGTGAACAGAAGCTTCAATTGTTCGAAAAAGTATGAATAGACGATATTCGGTGAAGCGTATAGCGATAAGGCTTCTTGAAACTCAGCGTACATTGTGGAGCGCATTCAGTCGAACGTGGACGTCGATCGGATGATTGTGTTCTAAGTGTACTTACACGCATGGTGGAAATAACTACCATGCTTACACGTATCTATAGAACATTATTGTAAACACTTTTGTGCCAACATGACATCAAGTTCCTTAGGTAAGTTATTCACTAACTTTTAAGGGCCGGTTTCACCAAACTCATTCGACTATCTCGCTAATCGTGTTTAAAGTAAACGCGATTAAAATTAAACTCGCAATATAATCGCCTTTATATGTGCATCTGTTTCACAGCTGAATATATAAACTCGATTAAGTTAAACGAGTTTTCATGCTAAAACCTTAGGTAGGTACTGGCCGCGGAGCATTGTGGGCCTAAAATTTTCTGTCGTATACTCTTTGCAAGCGCGAAATTGTATTATATTCTGAGCAAAGAGGTTAGAAACCATGAAGTTCGTACAAACTTCGTGCATGGATGAATATAGGTGTTAATGAACATGGGTGTTAATCTATGTTTCGTGTTAGTAACGATATATTTTAACCTCCATGGGCCTCTCAGCTGCTAAGTTGCAGAAATAAAATATTGTAATGTAATAACAAATGAATTATTTTTTGTTAAATTATATTTGTAATGTATAAAAGAAAAAATACAGCATTTGCTAATATAAACATTAATATTAACATAATAATATAAATATAAATTAATATTAATATTTGAACTAAAAATAATAATTTCCAATTTTTATTTCCAACAAGTGAAATATTCTACGTATGTCTCCTATGAACCATTTATAAAATGAGTTTTTGTGAAACAAATATTTTTTTAAAATTATTTTTATTTTAAGTTGCGTAAACTGCATAGATCACGAGCGACTAGTACAGTAATACAATTACAATTCTGAGAAAATATCGATAGTTTTACAAAATTGTAACACTTTTTCTTGGAAACTTGGCGATGATAAAATTTTATTGAAATTTTCATTTCCTAGATATTTTTTCTGTCTTCGATGTGTACGGGGCATTTCAGAAGGATGTGCTCTATTGATAGAATTCTATTGCAGATGGTACAAGTAGGTTGTGGAACTTTTTAATTAAAAGTTTATGAGATAATTTAGAATGATTTGATCGAATTCTTGACAAAGCAACTTGATCATGACTATTAATAGAGGGGTTTGTGATAAGTCCAAAGAAATTAGTTAAATATTATTTTGAATTAAAAAAAATGAAATTAAAGCTGTTTCTTCTCAGTCCACATTTCTCCCATCAGAGAAATAATGTTTTTAAAAACAGTTCTTGATCATAAATCATAATGAAAGCAGCTTCTTCATGGGGCTTTGGCGAGTTTGAATTATTTGTTGCCAGTTGTTTTTGAAAACTTATTTGAGGGATATAGTAGATTCATAAGACCAGAAAGCATTAAAAACATACATAAACATAATTTTACTTACATATACTATACATTTAAAGCGACTTAAAATTAACACTCGGAATTTAAAAAATAAATTGAGAATACTTTCCACACAACAACATACAATGGAGGTAAATATACATGTTGATTGGTAAGCAGATGTAGTGTGTGGCCTATTGTCGTGGCATCACCTCACACCTCATCATATTTACGACAAGCTGAATGTTGAAAAGAAAAGGAAGCTAGCCAAGCATGTACTATGTAAAATATTTCTGCTAACAAAAAAACAATTGTAAAGGTGAAACCTCCAATTACAATGAAAGATAAAACAATGTTCAGACAAAGTTAACAAAAAATTAATATTGAAGCTATGATTATAGTTACTACATGCAATGTTAGCCACCTCATTTCTTGTTACACTCATCAATATTTTTATTCCAAGGCATTGTAACAAAATAGATATTGCCAACACAACTTGAAATGGTTTGGGTTTTTTCTTTTCTTTTATCTTCTCTTCCTTCTATAGCTATATTCTCATTCACAAAAAAGTAAGTACATGATTAGTAACAACTGTTGTATTAGTTTATACTTTATATTATCTTTTCAATGAAGAATCCAATATTCCTGGGTTGTGTATATTGCAATTTGTATATGTACATGATTTGTATGTATTATTTTTGTATATGTATGTAGTTACATTTTATTAACGTTCTTATATTTTTCTCAGTTTTCTTTGTTTATTTTTAATTATTTTATACTTGTATTTATGCTGTCATATTTACTGTTCTGATATATGTCTAGATGAACTAGTAACAATATTTATGAGTGCTACAAGCAATGACTTGGCTAACATTCTCTGCAATAATCACCACCATAGATTCATTTTTTTGTTAACCAGAACTGAGCATTGTTTATACACCTTTGGAATAGACTGTTTCCAGAAGTATATTTTGTTTCAACTAGTACATGCTTGGTCAATTTCCTTTTCTTTTGAACACTGCTAATTGTAGACATGGTTTGGGTGTTGTGAGATACCATCATAGAAGAGCCATAAATTTCTTCTGGTTATCAATCAGCATCTGTATTTAGCTCCATTGTTATTTGTTGTAAGTATCATCCGTTTATAATAGTTTTTCAAACTCTGATTGTTATGTTAGTGTAATTGTTTATAATGTATGTGTGTAAATAAAATTGACTTGTTTTTATAACATTGCTTTTTGATTTTATGTACTATATGATGATATACTTATATGATAGAAATACATTATCAGAAATATGGACAAACAAATAACACTATATTCTATCGATCAAGAAACATGAACCTGCAGCTACCGTACTACTATAGTGCGTTTAAATAACTTCAAACACCATGGGCCTTCATTCATCAAAATGACCACGACTAGCGATCAAATCTAGGCCCACGAATGTCCCAAATATCAGGTTTTGCTCAAGATTATTGTCATTCAGCATTGTGCGTTTGTCAGTCTTAAAACATTTTATTATAATACGAGACCATAATGTGTCGAAACGAGGATGGATAGCTGATAATCGTGATTACCCGCGCTTAAACAGCCGATCTTGGGCATTCAACTCCATGTGAGTTTAACTTCCAGTAATCGCGTTTAAATCACGTGGTGAAACTCGCGAGAACTTTAAAGGCGATTGAACTCCAAGATAAATGAAGTTAAACACATAATTGAAGGTGGTGAAACCGGTCCTAAGTGAATTTAACGTTTTATAAATACAGAATTTATTTTCTTAAATATTAGTGGAGAAATTAACTTTGAAAAAAACTTTTATAGGAAATTGATTTGAGTAGAACAAAATTGTTACCCTTTGTAACATTACAGATATGTTATATAATGTAGAGCATTTATTTACCTTTACTTTGACATTAATTTTAATGTGCGAAGATCTGCGGAGACTGCATTATTTAATTTTCTTTCTTGGTAGGTGCGCCGCTGGGAGTGACGCCACTTCAATTGTATGAAATGCTTTCTCACAAAAGTTTTGTTTCCCGAACGAATACAACACGTATGCTTATTGTCCAACAGTATTGCAACAACTTATCCTCAAGAAAACAAGAAGTCTACAAGTAAATGAAGGAACATGGACCGATGTTGCGCGACCAAAGCCACCAGAACGACAACAAGATAATGACGATAGCCACTCCATTATGAAAATTATACAGCACTCCTTTGAGAGATTTGAAAACATATTAATGCAACAAAGTCGACAAATAAACGCTCTAATTTACCTCTTAACGACGCTTGCCTCCAAATTATCCAATGCCTAAATTTCTTCGCATTGCAGCTTGGAACGCCAACGACTTGACAAATCATCGCCAAGAAAACGAAATATTTCTCCACGAAAACAAAATAGACACTCTACTCATCTCTGAAACTCATTTCAGAGAAAGAAGCTGAAGAACTGAAGAACTTCGTATTATACGATACTAAACATCCTCGTGGCAATGCTCACGGCGGCCCAGCACTATTAATAAAAAGCACCATTAAACATCAAGAACAGTAAGCGGTACTTGACCAAGATATTCAAGCAACGTCTGTACAAATTACGGACAGGAATGGACCAATCACCATCAGCGCCATCTACTGCCCTCTCAGATTGAAAAGAGATAAGCGACGATTTGAAACCTATTTTAAGTCACTAGGAAATAGGTACATGGCAGGCGGAGACTTCAATGCCAAATATACGCAATGGGGCTCCAGGCTCATCACCCCTAGAGGGAGAGAACTGCAGAAAGCAGTTACTTCACTTCAGCTACAAACCATTTCTACAGGAGAACCTACCTAATAGTGTACCAACCAACACAAAATTCCAGATCTGATTGATGTATTTATAACAAAAGGAATCCTATCCACTAACTAGCATTGAATCTTCCGTCGAACTGTCCTTAGACCACACTCCAAGAATTATCACCGTTGGTAACAAAATTATCCTACACCCCTCTCCCGTGTCGCTAACGAACAGAAAGACAAGCTGGACCTCGTACAGAAACCAGATATCCATGAAAACAAACATCCGTTTACCATTAAAAACAGCAAACCATATAGATGAAGTGACTAAATATATAACCCAAAATATTCAAGAAGCAGCTTGGTTCGCTACACCGCAACTCCACTACACACAGAGCTGCATGAAATATCCAAAATTTCTTTTAAACAAAATAGCTGAGAAAAGAAGACTAAGAAGAATCTGGCAAGCTTAAAAATATCCTGCAGACCATACCAACTACAACAGAGCAACTAGGCAACTAAGGTTCCTCCTAAAAGATTTCAACAGCAACAGGTTTCAAGATTTCATAACCAACCTCACCCCAACAGAAGATACTAATTACTCTCTATTTAAAGTCATCAGGAAGCTGCAACAACTGACGAAATCAAATCCCCCAATCAGGGATGAAAATATGTGCTGGACGAGAAACCCCACTGAGGAAGCATCTACCTTTGCCAAAATTTTCGCTAATGTATTCCAGACTCACCCCTTTTCAATTACAAACCAAGACCAACAAATTCGGGATTACCTTAACTCCCCCAACCAAATGACGCTTCCAATTCTCTTTACACCCAGTAAAATTACATAAACCATTAACGCCTTATCAAGCAAAAAAGCTCCTAGCTATGACCTAATCACAACACTTCTTCTCAAAGAACTACCACGAAAAGGCAAAACTATAGTTACTGCACTATTTAACAGTATTTTACGAATAGGGCACTACCCGTAACAATGGAAAGTAGCCCAAATTCAAGTTTTTTCTCAAGCCTGGGAAACCTCCACATGAACCCTCCTCTTACCGTCCCATCAGTATACTTCCAATTCAATCCAAAGTGTTTGAGAAACTTCTAGCTACATAGAGAATTGTTTCCAAGAAAAGAAATATTGTTCATCATCCTTTCTAGACATCGCCCAAGCGTTTGACAAAGTCTGGCACGATGGACTCCTATTTAAACTCAAACATTTTCTACCATATCCCTTCATCAATATCTTCAGATCTTATCTATCCCACCGCACTTTCCAAATCAAATATCAAAATGAATTATCTGAATTCCTTCCAATCAACGCCGGAGTACCACAAAGTAGTGTACTTGACACTATTCTGTACCAACTCTATAGGACTGATATGTTAGAAACAGATAAAACAACCATAGCCACTTTTGCAGATGATACGGCCATACTAGCTTCGGATGACGACCCAAATGTCGCATCAAGACATTGACAAGAACATCTGACAATGATTGAAAAATGGGCCAAGAAATGGGAAATAAAAATCAACGAAAACAAATCAGTCCATATAACTTTTACCCTGAGAAGAAACAAATGTCCTACTGTCCACATCAACAATAATCCAATATTGCAAATGGAAAGTGTAAAATACTTACGGATACATCTAGACATATGTTTAACATGGAAGCATCACATTTTAGCCAAGAAAAAGCACCTACAACTTCAAGTAAGAAAACTATACTGGATTCTAGGATACCACTAAAAACTATCACTGTAAAATAAACTATTGCTTTATAAATCCATAATAATCCCAATGTGGACCTACGGCATCCAAATCTGGGGCACAGTAAGCAAGAGTAATCTCTCCATCATCCAGAGATTTCAGTCCAAGACCTTAAGAATGATCGCGGCAGCGCCTTAGTTCATCACAAACGCAGCATTACACAAAGACTTACAAATGCAAAAATAGAATTAATCAGCTCAAACTATCTCCAGCGTCTTAAAAACCATCCAAATCACTTAGCCCTCAACCTCCTTGACAATAGTGCAGATATCCATCGTGTAACCAGAACCTCACCCATACAACTCTCATACAGATACTCAACAAGTAACTGAAACATTATCACCTCCAAATTATCAATTCAAATTGCTGTCACCCTAAAATAATAATAATTGCCTCTTGTTATAGTACGAGGAAGATGAAGAGTACCGATGGGATACCTTCACTACTAATCATTGTTATAATAATTCTACAATAGACATCACATTTTCTTACTATTTTGTAAAAAATAGATTGTAAATTTATAAAAAATAAAAAAAACTTGTCACTCGCGTCGTTAATATTTACATTAGCGGCAATTTGATCACATTATATTTACGAGTACATGAGCTTTAAATACAGGATTATAAAGTTGCTAGGAGACTGAAAAGTTTTATATTTAAAAAAATTAGATCAAAATTCCCCATATTCAGGAACGCTCAAAGGCCATTTTCTCAAAAACGGCTCCAAATTTTTTCTTCAAACTTTTTGTACGGATAGTGCTAATTGCATTGTTTAATGTGAAATAAGGTTCATTTTTTTTAATTACACAAACTAATTTTTTTAAAATATCCCTCATGTTATTAATATTCACATTTACAGCGATTTGTATACATTATTGCGTTTGTAAGTGGAAGTGCTTCAAATGATTTCAAATGAAGTTTTTCGAAAACTCAATAGATTACTGTGAAAAAGATCTTCAAATTTTGCATTTACAGTAACCTTTAAACGCCATTTCCCTAAAAACGGTTCAAAATTAATCAATGAAAATTGCCATTTATGACGAGGTTTTACTCTTCTTTAATACTCTTGGAGTAATATTTCTTTTCTACTATTAGGAAGCTGAAATTTTGAGAAAATAACAAAAAAACTAACTTAAGCGGCGATAGATGATAGCTGGAAAGAGGATGGGGCAGGACCGTAAAGCCAGTTCACAGTAAGGAAATTAGGAAACTTTATTACGAGAAAGGCTGTGCCATTCTGTGACATCACTAGTTTTTATTCATGTGAATTACAATTTTTTCCTTAACACTGATATGTTCCGAGATGTAACATATTGAACATACTTTTTTTCAGATAAAGTTCCTCTCATCTACGATTAAGTTTGTGACATCCCTACATATCAAAGTAAGACCGACGGACAACAAGATCCTATGCTAAATAAGACAAATGGTAAGTTTTCAAATTTCGAAAATTCCTAATCTCAAGAGCATGTCAGTATTGTCAGTTAAAGCTGATCTAGGTTCTCACCATAACAGGATAAGAGGTCACTAAACTGCCAGTCAATTCTTTAATTGACCTTGACATCTTACATTATCTAACACTCTTCTGGCCTTTCTTCTGTTCAACCGTGAGATCGGCTTGGACGAGATACGATGAGTCTCAACTTATAATTACTAGTCAATAAGAAAATCAGCATTTAATTCTCTGAAAAGGTTGACTGTAAAATAATTTTTTGAAGTTTTCGTAAAGGAGAGACTGAGGTTACATTAACTGAAACAATTTTTTTCGCGGTTAATCTTTCAATGTTTGGTACTCCAGTTCCTTGTCCAATTTATAGATATTTTTAGTATTCGTCAACTGCTTACGCAGTATAGATAAAGTATTGTAATGCTGCGGGTAAAAATAACGATGACAGACAAACTCTCAGGCCCTGGTAATAAAAATGGTACTTCTTGTTCTTATGAGAAGTACGTTACTCCCTCTAACACGATATATAGTCAGAATCCATGTTTGGTGAGACCTTGATACTGTAAAATCGATTGACGGTAAAACGTCTGTCAGTCTGTTTGTGGGGACTAAACCGTAAGCAGGATTTTCAACAAAGTAGATATTTCTTGAACTATGTCGCGGCTCCTTAAATTTGAAGTGGATATTTTGATTTCCGAGCGTACCTCAAGTCTACATCAAGCGTGAACATTTTCAAAAACTTCTATAAATGGTTCCAATTTTTTTCATGAATTATTTTCTTCTGATACAACAAAATATTCTTGAAGATATGGCTTAGATCGCATTTTGGATGAACTCGCTGATTTTTTGGAGATTGCAAAATTTCCCCTTTTTTCTAAAATCAGATTTATTTATTACACCTCTTCCATTTTAGACTAAACTTAAAAAAAAATTTAATTTAAAGTAATATATGATCTTAAATTATGTTTTTATTAGACATGTTAATGTACAACGTTTCGAGACGCGACACCGCGACACGCGGTGTCGCATCGTCAACAGTTACATCCGTAAAAATGTATTATATAATTACATTTTCTATAATTCTAATACATATTAAAATTTAGTAACAATTTAAAGCACTTTAAATTATCTGACAATCAAATCAAGGTCTATTAAGTTTTATTACACTTTATCTTCAGTGTAAATGTCTCTTAAAAGAATGGCTCACGTCTCATTTTCGTTGAAATTCATGAAATTTCGAAAATTTCATAAGTCAGAACGTTTTTCAGCTTCTTCCTATAACTACATTATTGAGTATAAAGATTATTAATAAAATATGTAGTTGAAAGACATCGTGAAACAAAGTTATGTACAATTTTTCGAAAATATGAGAAATTTTCGCGTAATGTTGCATAAAATATAAGCAACTTAGGTAATAGGCCGCGCGTCGCGCCCCGCGGTCTATTACATGATGTAATTGAACATGATGTAATTGAACAATAGAACTTCACCATTCCAATTTTAATCGAAATTGTTGTTCCTCGCTTTCAGTCCCCGAAGCTCAGTTTTCGGTAATGAATTTGAAACACGCAAATACCAGCCGATCATTTGTCCACAGAATAATAAAACTCTGTAATCTCGGATCACATGGTGTCAGATTACCCTTTCAAATCAAGCGGGGTACTAATTAGAATGAATAGAAGGTTGTCATCTTCTGCATCTATAATTGTGAAGGATGGACAAACTGCTCCGTTTCCGTACTGTTCACAAAATGGCACAATTTTCTTTCGCACATAAAGCGCGTGCAAACGTTTTATGATGCACAAGTACAACGGTGTACACCACTCGTTTCATATAACCTAGTTAAACGTATCTTTAGTACCACGTTCAAGTTTCAAAGATCTGGTAATGGTTTTTTCCACATAACGAATAATTATCTCTGACGATATAAACGGATACCTGAAGGTTTGATTTTGTTTTCTGCAATCTCTAGGCAAAAACCCTCATTTATTTTGCAGAATTCGAATCGACAACTCTTGCTTCTGCGCTGTTGTCGTCCCAACTATGTGGGTCAATCGAATGACTGATGGCATGGCGGGTTGCACTGCACAAAAGCCTGAGTGAAAGAAGGATACAGGAGTCAAAGAAATACATTGATCACATAAATTGGTTGAGCCAATGGAATCGATAAAGCCATTTTGGTAAATCAAATGAACCGTCTTCTTTTGAATTACATCATTGAAGACCAGCATAAAGAATCTGCTAACTGTATTTCTCCCACGTGCATTAACCTGTCTAAATCGGAGATTGTCTTCGAAGCGTAAATTTACTTGCTGCATTTATTTTTGCTCGTTGATTTGGACTAAACACTGGACAAAAAATCGGGCGAAACGAAATTCAAATGAAAACTTTTCTTGGTCGCACGGTTACATTAGGTGAAATTCGTGAGATTAGGTTTAAATAAAAACAATATATTTTCTCAGATGCTGCCATTAACGAGTATTAGCCTTCTTTTGAGTTCATTAACGAGTAACGGACCATTTTCTAAGGTTGTCTTAACACAATAAAGTAGATAACGTACTTTAATGTGTTCAGACAAACCTCTACACATATATAACACACAAATATAATTTTGAAGAAGTCTGCTACATAACAAAAACGTTAAATGATACAAGAGTGTTTTTATTGTTACGTACTGTCAAGATTTTTACTCAACAATAAAGAGAAAGATTCATATTTATCCTATAACAACAAAAATAGCATTACATGTACGATTAGTTGCCGATCCCTGTCTTTTTGAAAAATTGGCTTCTAAAATCAGATTTCGCGAGTTGGGGCCTTTCAAAAGGGGGCTGGGAGTTTCCAAAACTCGGTTAGGGGTGATAGATATTTGATGGTCGGAAAATCGTCAGTATATTCTGTCACTCTAGTGGAATATGGTGGGAAAATATACTATTATATTACTATTATATAAATAATGTACCACTATAGTGGAAAAATAGTTCACTGGCAAAATTGAAAAATCTCTACCATTCCAAGACTAATCAGATCTGAGACAGTTGTAATGGTGTCTGATGGAGAATATGGGAGTTAGGATTCATTGTTTGCATTTGGGGACCGCGATGATGAAAATACCAACCTACGTCTAATATTCTTCCATTTGATGTCTTGATGCTTTAACTAAGATTAAAATTTTCCAGAATAAGGTACTTAAAAATTACTATTGCTCCGTGGTATGTGCGTAGTTCCCAATGATACAAATATTTAGAAATCCAAACAATATACTCTTCCTTTCTTATCTTAAATACATCATTCCGCTGTAATCCTTTGCTAATTTCCAACTGTGTATGAAAAAAGGGAGTAACGGAATAAGATATGGAAAAACCCCCCGGGGATAAAAATTTTTATATTAAAAATCAAAATTGAAGAGTAAATTTTTGTTGTGTTAATTGAAGTGTTAAAAGTAATGTTTTTGTATTTTCCCCTTCTTTTTGTTGATTGTAAGGGACGACGTCGGATATAAATGCATGAAAAAATTCAGGTTAAAAAAATTAAACTTATATAAGAAGGTAAAAAACGTGTGATTGCCCTTTGTATGAAGTATTCAGGATAAATTGATTTAAATCCGTCGAAAAACATGTTTTTTACGCTTCAATTACGATTTTCAACATAAACAAATTTTACCCTCAGGGGGCAGATTTTCATATCTTATTCCGCTACCCCCTTAAGGATTAAAATGCCTAAATACACATATTAGAATGAAATTCCTATGCGAAGTAATATTCTTACAACAATAATTCCTTAAAATCGTATTTTAACCAGCTCAATTAAAATGAAATAAATAAATCATACCTCAAAAGTCACAAGCACAAACTGAAGAGTAGTGATATACATTTATTAGTTGCACACACATATAAAGTCACTGGACCTGAACAGTTTAAAAATTTATTCTTTAAAAAAAATATCAAAATTAGAAATTCCCAACCATAGAGCTCAATTCGAGGGAGGCGACAATAGGCCACGTTTTCACACTCCAAGTGTTAGATCCAAAACAACACGCGCTAGAAAAACGACAAGAGTGTAACTAAACAAAATGAGTATTGACGACGAGATTGTGTCGTTCGGGCGATCTATCGGCCAGCGGGCTAACGCGCTATCTTTCTTTGTGTATCGGAGTTCTAATACCGACACTGCCTTTCTTATTTGTATTGGATACAGCCAGTTTGTAGCATATTTCCGTGTGAACTTCTGTTTCTACTGCTTCTCTTTCCACCATCTTCTCCATTTATATTCTCATTAACACCATCATCATAGACATCGTTACACTATCTGAAGCATCTTTTTATCACCCAGAGCTGAAAAAGAGTTCCACCAGCACATATTATTGGCCATGGTCTTTAACATTATGAATAAAAAGAATAAATAATTAGCAGTGCGTTGTGAGTGTTTTCGTTCCGGCAGGCCGCCTGCGCCGCGCCCACCTCACGCTGGCGCAGCTGGCGTCGGGCGCCGCGGGGGCGTTCGCGCCCTTCGCGCTCGCCGCCACGCTCTCCAAGATCCTCGGCGCCCTCAACTGCCTCCACGTCGGGCCCTCGCTCGCCCTGCGCTCGATACCAATGCGGCAGGCCTTTTCGCTTTCATTGACTTAATAATAATAATAATAATAATAATAATAATAATAATAATAATAATAATAATAATAATACATTTTCTCACTTCTTTTTTATTAATGTAATAATGCAAGTAATAATAATGATTATTATTATTATTATAAATAAAGCCCGGAAGTTAGGCAAAATGCCTTTTCATTGTTATTACGATTTTACGACTTTTAACAAAAGGAACAATTTAATTGTACTTCTGGAGTTATTTTAGTAGATTTTCATTTTGCCTTTTTTTGCTTATTTTAGCTTCTGGTGCATATTTTTGGCATTTTGCCTTTTTTGTGTCTTTTTGTGTCTTATTTGTGCCTTTTCTGCCTTTTTCGTCATTATTTTCCCTTTTCCCCTTCCTGGCACCAATCTCTATCAAGCTGGGCACATACCTGCAGACCTGAACAGCGTGAAGGCACGAAAGTGTATTGTCTTTCCGTGGATACGGAGGCCCCAGTGTCAGGTTGTGTTAAAAATCTAAAAGGAAAAGGAATGTTTGATATTTGTAGTTGATGCTCACAGACTTGTTCGCTCACGAGAAATTTTATCCTGTGTTTGTGTATGGCCTCTGATCCCTTTTGAGGACATAGCTGTCTGTACATGATATACCCTTCTCAGTTGCTTCTTATTTTCTCTTCGCATCTGGCAATCAATGAAGTGCGAAGAACAAAATATATAATTAAGTTTTCACCGGTACCATTTCAAGATTCAAAAGGGAGTCCACAATAGCATTTCGTAGAGACACCAACGCGAGGAAAATTGATTGGTAGTCGCCATACCGGATGGTCCTGTGCAATCAAGATTACGAAGAATAGGAAGTACTATGTGAGTGCTAATGTAAATTTTAGAGTTTACAAAATGTTAATCATTTGAATTATTAATATCTTTACAGTAATTACTTCGAAAATGTAATTTTTTAATGTGTCCTGTTATTTTATCCCCCTTCTTTAGACAGAATAAATGCCCTTCATAAGTCTTCCATCGGAGGGGACATAAAGTCGCCTCTGTTCCCATGTTCTTGAATTCCGCCCGCCTTCAGGAGTCTTCGCTCCCCCCTGGGTCGAGCCCTTGCCTGATAACTTGGTAAAGCCCTAGTGGCCCAGGTACTCGCTCCAGGCAAGGAGTACCCACCTGCCTTCTCTAAGAGCTCTGAAACTCACACTTCTCAAAAGAGAACGTCCCATGTTGTAGGTTTTCTGCATGAAAAATATCAATGTTAAAACAAGTCTGAGTTAAATTCTAGTCGCCTGTCTCGTTGCCAAGTGATATCTTTCGCTGCTAGATAGCGAAAGGAACGTGGCGAAATTTCCCTGGTCAGGAGGAAGTGCAGACCTGATGCCCTGAACCTCGCCACGTAAAATTAGGCATTATTAATTGAATTGAGATGAATTCTTTAAATGATCGAAATGATTAAACGTTCACAGAATTACGTATTGTTTTTAAATCAAGATGCATTATCTGTGGGCTTCTGTGTTCCTATAGCAACTTACACATCTCACATCTGATTCATAACAGTGTAACTGATATATAAACAAATTACGCATCATTTACAAATATGCACGACGTCAACAATGGGGTGTCTGAAGGAATTATATGGCGGGTTTGTAAATAACCAGAATGTAAGGGAAGGGCAATGTAAGTAATAGAGTGGGAAAACAAGAGGAATTCATTGTGATTATAATCTCAAATGGACAAGTGAGAAATTTCCGTGGATTTTAGATAATTAGGAGAAAGAATGCAAGAATCGATTCTTCGTGAAATAAACTATATAAGATGCTTAGACGGGATTAACCAATCAGAAATGAGAAAGCGTGCAAGGAAGAAGAGAGTCAACGCAGAAAAAACTAAAGAGAAACGTAAATGTGTACAGTACTGTGCATCTTAGGAGAACAGTAGAATAGCGCGTGTTATGAAGAAGAGGACAGACGGCATTCCCCTCGGTGACTATCGGATGGAGGTAGAAGGTGTTCTGACTCGGTGGTGTCCGAATGGGAGAATATATTTGGCATGGTTAACGCTACAAATGTCATAAGTCGGGAAAATGAAAATCTTGTGTGGAGAAGAGAAAAATGCAATGGTGTAATTCGACGATGCTGAAATGGAATTTAAAATGTACGTGGAATTGGATTCGACTCTAAACAGGGAAGTGACAAAAAGGGGTCATTATTAATTCGAGCACTGTAGGAAGATCAAGTTTTGTTGAAGATTTTAATGATTTTCAATTAGTATAATAAGGAGTAAATGACCATGCATGCAAGGGAAGATTAAATGAAAATACTTAAATGTGTAAAGATTTATTATTATTTATTGTTTTTGCTTTGATTGCTGTGTAAAAGTGTCATGTATGTCTTTGTTTATGTTAAGCTGAAAAGAACCAGATTATAATTTCTTTTTGATTTGAAATGGGTACAATTATTTAGGTAATGATAAAGAGAATTCCCGAATTCAACAAATAAGATAAATATTTATTACGTAAATTTCTGTTACCGCGAATCCGTAAGGACGGTCCTGTCAACCCACAAAACAAATTTTCACGACGGATAGACCTCGGTAAATAAATAGGATAGTGGTTACATTAAATTAATAAAAAAATTTGGAAAGATAAGATTTGGAGGTTGATAGTAAATAATTACCCGGTTAGCATGAAATAAATCAACTAGAGATCCTGCATGACGCATGCTTCATTCCTCAAAACATATTATGGTAGATTCCATTAATTTCTGGCCTCACTAACTCCTGTTTTTGATACAAAGAAAAAAATTACGTAACTATTCCACATAAACATCCTGTACCCTAACCCACTTTTCACGCCTGTATATTAACATTTCTAAGCCTCTAAAAATGTACTCCGAATTAATGTTCGCAAAATGGTCAAAAACTGTTCCTTTCGCCTCACTGTCTGAAACTCTTCTCCCCTACAGGTTTTCCTTCAGTTTTGATAAGTGGTAGACGTCGCAGGGTGCTCAATCTTGACGGTAGTGTGAATGGTCCAACTCCTTAAAGTCGTTCATAATATTCTTTGTAATTTGAGAAGTACAGGTGCGTTGTTGTGAAGAAACTAAACACTAAGAGATTTCACGCATCGTACCCAACTTAAGTTGTCCCACAAAATTGAGATTAGTCCTCTCACTGTAAACTAATGTCATTAGAACAATTAAAGAAAAAACAATATACTGCTCAGAAGGTTTTCCCGTAGTTGAGCGTTATCTTGGTCAGACCGGAAACTTATGGAACCACCTATGTAAGTCCAGACCGTCCCGTCACCTTCGTGAACAGACGAGAAATCACAATCTGCTAGCGGGCTCTACTGATTCGTGCCATTCCCCTCCGCAGCACGCCGGTACCGGGAGCGGTAGCTCAGTGCATCAACTGGTGTCACTGCAGCGCCTCTGACCGGGAGGTCCTAGGTTCGAGTCCTTGCGGCGGCAGGATTTTCGACACTAGCTTTTCAGCTAGGTCGAATTCAGTCGCTGTCTGGAGGAGAATTCTAGCGGCCGGCTGCTCTGATCGGTAGTTTTCCGTGGTTTCTCCGATCAACACCAGGCGAATGCCGGAGCAGTACCCTACCAAACGGGCCAGGGACCGCGCGCGATCTGTCCTTCCTCTTCCTTGTCCTCTCCTCTCCCTTTACACACACACTTACACTAACACGCACTACACTACCACATATTCCGGGAGACCGGTCGGGAGCTTAGAGCTTGTCCCAGCTGGGGCGGTGCCCTGCTGGTGGGAGACTCCTGGTTAGGGGGAAACCCCACTAGCCGACGGTGGGTCGGCGCCGGATCTCACCATCCAGCGGGGGAAGATCACCGCCATCTCCCGAGAACAAAACATGCACTACACTGACGGGACTAATGACCGAAGCAGTTGACGCGCCGGGAAACATGAAAAAACCAAACCAAACCAAACGAGCACGTCGGCGGAAGGGATGGCGGCGGCGACGGCGGCGTGGGCGTGGGCGCGGTGTCTCTGGCGGCCGGCAGCGGGTGGGCGCTGGTGTTGGGCGCGCGGCGGCGCTGCAGCCTCGCGCGCGGGCGCTGCTCCTCGCGAGCGGGCGCTGCTCCTCGCGAGCGCCGACGCCGCCGACGCCGCGCGCGCCAAAGGGGGCGTGTCAGGGGCAGGGGCGGCCACCTTCGCCCGCGAGGTGGAGCTCCTGGCCGCCGACGCGCGCGCCTCGCCCCTCGCCTTCTCCTGCGGCTTCTTCCACCTCCAACTGCAGCTCGTCGGGGCAGCCCGCCGGGGCCACGTACCGCGTTATTCTCTTATAAGTGGGGCCCGGGATTGTTTTTCAGAGGAAAGAATTCAATTGCATACACTACTTGAAATGAGACATGCAAAATATTAATTTACATACGTCAACTTCAGATGAGATAAGAGACGAAGATATATTTGTTAGGTTTGCCTTTGATTTCCGCCAGCTCCTGTTGTAAATGTACAACATCCACCAAACGCTCCGCCCACATTTGGCACTTGACGGAGTGACAGAGTGCCACGTGACCCAAGCGGTTGAAAGAGAAGCTTATAAAAGATCTGTTCCAAGCACGAGATCCTCCCATCGTGCTGTAAATTTCCCATAAAACCAGTAATGCTACAAAACATACTTTCTCACACTATTCGTAACTTTTGTAATTTTAAAAAAATTCTGACTTCAACGAAAATGAGGCCTCCGTCATTTTTTAAGTGTCCTTTGCTGTATCCAAGGGAAAACAATATAGAAATTAGTAGGGCTACAGAATTACACGCAGCTACTCGTACGTTGTTTTGCCCCATCTTCTCACTTGCTATCTACCTGCGTCTAAAATACATTTTATTCTCACATTTTCTCAATTTTCTGTGTCATTTTGGTACACTGAAATATGACTTTAAAAAAATTATAGACGAGTAAATCCTGGTCGTATATGGAAATTTTCATTTTAAATTTGGAGCCGTCTTTGATAAAATGTTTAAGCGTTTCTGCAAAAGCGAAATTTGAAGCTCGTTTACACAGAAGATTTTTGAGTTTTTGAGAAACGTCATTGAAAGGCATTTGAAGCTTCTCCACTCACAAATGTAGTAATGTATTCAAATCGCTGTCCTGTCCTGTCCTGTCCTGTCCTATCCTGTCCTTTACTGTACTGTCCTATGGCTCGACAGCCCGCTACGGGCCTTGGCCGACCAGCGGTGACCCAGCCTCTCGGCCATAGGATGGGTTCGTGTGGTTAACAGGA
>BLKR01016393.1:0-28925 GCA_011170035.1 Teleogryllus occipitalis | reverse complement strand
CAAACCAAACCGGTTTCAGGCAAGGAGGTGAGGTAGTATCGGCTGAGAGGTGAGCGGCTCACCCGTAGGTTGTGTGAGCGATGGTTGGTGGCCACATTAATACAAAAGAGTGCTTCGCCTGAGATTTGGAGACTGTATCGGAAAATTACCGTCGCAGAACTGGAACAGTACCTCTAGTCATATGTCATTGTTTATTCTTACTCAAGATTAGTACTAAAATTACGAAAACTTACCGATAAAAAATAAATTGTTCAGTATTGGATCAATATATATTTTATGCTTCATCCACTGAATCTTCAAGAGGTTTAAAAATTTTCAGTCACGTATAAAATTTTATTTTAATCTCGTAAGTGTAAAAATAATAACTCTGTGTTAATGACCCACAAACTAGATCTTTTTTTTTCGTTTAGTTTTATTGATCCTTTGTATATATGGTCCCTTGCCTTGCTTCTGGACATAAATGTAGCTTCACTGTTCGTGCCCGTTTCCATGAGCTCTGTGGTGTACGCAGTTAGTCAAATAATTGTTCTCCATTTTCTCGCGGCAGTAAGTCGATTCCTTCACGAAGGGCTTGATAAGGAATAATTGCTAAAATCTGTACCTGATTGGCCTTTGCAAATTGTTTTAATTGTACGCGAGCGATTGTTTTTATTCTAATTCTTGCTAAAAACGCTCGTTACTACTTGTATTTATAATTCAACTTAATTGTATGTATATCGGTTAAGACAGGTTCTAGAGCTCAAGGAACCCTACAGAGATTGACTTCTACTCTTAGCATGTCACGCAGTTTTCAACTGTTTTTAATGTTAAATAAATAAACGATTTTGTGAGAGTCATTCCCATTTATAAATTTCCAAGAGATCGCAAACAACGATTTAAAATGCTAATGGAATTTCTCCTGGAGGGAACTGTTTTGCGGAAGTCACAATCATTATAAGTAAGCTGTAAAAACATGTTTACATTTCACGCTTTAAGAGAATACTGGGTATCTGAAAACAAACAATTGAAATAATTTATCTCAAAATACTACGCCATTTAAACATTTAACTGCTTCTATTGGGCATCCATTTCAAGTTCAACGCCACTTCAAAAAATAGTCATTTGTTTCCTAGTACCGTGATTAGGCAGATTATACTCTCACGATACACAAATATACAGTTTATCAGAACTCACACTGAGTATGTTGATTAATACGAATGCCACACGTTATCTCAAGAGCACGAGAACATTTACCATATTCACAGAAACTGCGTAAGATTTTTGTAGGGCAACCTACGAAACACATAGATGTAGAAAGAGAAGTAAAAACACATAGTGTAGTAGATATTTTCGCCGTTTTTATCGCTCTAAACGTGACAGCAGGCGATTCACACAGAAACCGCGCGAAGCATGCGAGAGGAAAGTGTTCGCAAGTTCAGGCACCCAGATCGACCCCCGCCGCTGGCGGCGTGCCATTCATTGATTCGACGATACACGCCACGCTACCCGCGCCAGGCACGCCGTCGGAACAATCTGCGCCACAGGAAATTACCACTCGACACATGCAGCGATAGCCATCTCTCTTTCTGCACTTTACCTGCACGGGTTCCGCGATAACATCTTTCTCGGAAATTGAGGATCACAGAAACGAAGATACCGTAAGTTGAAACGATTTTTTTGTCAGAAGCACTCATCTTTCTTCCTGCTTTCTCCTCAACCTGAAATGTTTTCGCGAAACTTCTCCGCAGTTATCATCCTCTCTACATGAATTTCTTAATATTTATTGAAATATTATTTCTTTGGAACGGGAGGAATGTCACGCCATACCTATATACTTAGCTGTTTTTTAAGTTTTGGTTTAAATAAAAATATTATAATAAACCCATTTATGACTCATATTTAGCGGGACAATACATATATTTGTTAAAACAAACAAGTACTTCTTACTGAATCCAGTTCTATTACAAAATGATTGGATATCACGTATTGCAGATTACATTGTGGTGACCATTCCTTATGTCTACACAATATTGTAAGTCTTCGATCGAACAATTCCTTGCTAATACGTAAAAGTTCCAGCGATCCTGAGCGGGATGGAAATCAGGAAACCTCTGAATGTTTACTGTGTTCAAGGAAGATTTCAGTTCTTAACAAAAGCGCCAAAGGAAAGATGAACCTGGCTATGCCTAAGCACAACTGGAGTGACAGAGACATGATTTGCATCTGAGTGTAAAATTGTACGTGCAAAAAACTTCTTACATTTCACGATATGTACGACTTCATTAATTAAAGAATAGTGATGGACATCATAGCATGAGTTAAAGCATTTATTTAGTATTACAATTTTACTATCTTCATTGCATTATTTCCATTTCGTGATGAATTCTTATCTATTGTTTCTTTCATTAATCTGAAAATGCATAGTACAACGAATTTAAATTCAGGGATATTAGAAGAAACTTCGAGAATTCTGAAGTATGTTCTACAATTGCAAAATATGAGTTTAAGAACTATACAAATGTGTACATAACCTTTTTCTTGAAGATAAAGAGAAACGTTGCAAAGAGAGAGCAATGTGACTGTTTCTCTAAAAGCGCTAAAAAGTTGTGTAAGAGAAAGCAAAATTAAAATTGAATTTAAAAAATGTGAAACGATTTTGCAAATAACGCGCTTTATTTAACATAAAATTGCCATGTAAAGAAGGGACAAAATGGCTTTTTAATATTGGTTGTGACAATGACATTTCTAGGCATTTTTTTTAGAAATTCCGTTTTCATATGACGAAGTTAGTTTACTTTTTTTAAAATGTAAATTCAATTTTACTTTCTCGTATCAACTACGTCGCTTAAGTTTTTTTCTCGAGTATTGAGTGACATTCAATGCTGTACACACTCACAGACACACATACACAGACACACATTATATATATATATATATATATATATATATATATATATATATATATATATATATATATATATATATATATATATATATATATATATCGAAGTTCTGCAACCGTCGAACCGAAGCACAAACTGCCACTACTATCGTTCGGAAATACAGCTGAAACTGAGCAGATTTGTTACTCAATTATTTTGGACATTAACTTTACCTGGTATTCTTAAAGTTCTTTGTAATTATTGTCCGTTATGCATTCGAGAGTGATTTAATGAGGAATTTGTATCCTACCTTTTCGCTAACAAATCTAGGTTGATGCAAACCCTTCATTTTCCTCCACACAAGAGTATTTTCGATTCGAATCGCAAGACTTCAAAACATATTCCACACTTTCCTCAAAAAATATTGTTACTTCAACTATGTAGCTTCTGGGCGAAAATACACTCTCAGAAATTACATAAAAATTAATGTAGATTTAATGTACGACTGTACATAAATTTGAATGTACCTTGTACATTGAATGGATGTTAATGTACCTGTACATTAAATGTAATGCTTGAATTAAAATCAATGTAGATTTAATGTATGACTGTTAACTTACTTGTCTACATTAAATTAACTGTACACACACATTAAGTTTAATGTACACATATATTAAAGTTACTGTGCGTGTACATTAAATTTACTTTACGTACATGAAAATTAGTTTCATGTATTTTACATTAAAAGTAATGCAGAAATTTCTGACAGTGTATACTCCGTAATACTTTGGAAACACTCAAGAGGAAGCCTCTCCCCTGAGCGCGGCCGTGCAGTCTCCAGAGGGATCTAAACCCAGCGAAGCATTCCCACGTAAGCCCCCGCGCGGCGTACAAGCGTGTTTGGAAGCTTCTATACATTATTCAGCTCCCTTAAGCGGAGGCGCTGTGTTAGTTTTGCCAAGAGGGAAGTAGCAAGGGGTGGAAGTAGGCGAGAAGGTATCATTGCCCTTATGCGGGACCAGATGTAGGTAAAGACGCGAAGAGAACAGTAGAGGTGGGTGGAATATTTATCTAAGCCACTCGCTTTAGATTTCCATTTTCAAACTTGGATGTTTTTTTAAAAAACGGAAAACAGAAGAGAAGTATAGGAAAGAAGTAGAGAAGAATATGTAAAGAAGACGAGAAACATACTGCGATCTGATGATGTCAGAAGAGAAGATGAATACACTCAAAGGTGTGAGCAATCGATATTGCGTGTATAAAGGAGAAGGGAAAATGGAAGAGGGAAAGGTACGAAATGCACAGGCTACTTTTTGTGAAAATCAATCCTCGCAGCTCCTAGGAGGCTGGGTGTTGGATAAAGAAATATGATTTTCATAATACGACACAGTGAAGATGGGATAATTAAGTGGAAAAAGCGAAAGAAGAATCTTCGGCTTGTTCTTGAATTATTTTCTATGTTATGCCACATTTTCTTTCTAATCAAACATTCTTTTTTGCACAAACAGATCCCTAAGTCTTCTTTTTAATAAAATAAAATGTTAACATGGCGATACATATACGTGGGGTCAAGAGGTTGTGGAGGCGATAGTGGAGGTGGTGGTGCCAATGCAATGACTGATGCAACAGCAGCAGAGGCGACTGAACGAGGAAGATCATCAATGGGACACTGATGGAGGCGGCTGGGACATCGGAGTCAGCGAAGGCAGAGACGAATGCTCTGAAGGTGGCAGTGATGGAAGTAATTCCGGTGGAAGTAATTGCGTTGACTATTTAGTTCTTTGTTTCGTACATTTTCTGCATGTTATAACCCAGAGATGAGTTTCCCTTCTCCGCTGAAATGTGAGATCGTGCGACAAATTAAACATCGGCTTACAGGGTTTCCCTCTCTTGATATCTCCCCAGCGGAGAACCGTGCCGGCCGCAACATGGGTCTGGTTTTCTGGTTGTTTGATCTTCCAACACATGTGATAGTTTAGTGTAAGTAAATGCAAGTGTGTGTGTGAGGGGGAAGTGACAAAAATGAGAAAAGAAATAAAGATTGATTCACTGATTCCATGACCGATGTTTTCGGGCACGCCCATTGCTGTGTTAATTAACCCCGATAGTGTACTAGATAGGTACTGAGGTGGCGATGAGATCGGGCCCGGAAGTCGAATAGCTGACCCAGTTCCGGCTTGCGTGGTTTTCTTCCTACATATGATCCTCAGCGGTACACCACTCTAGCCAGGACAAGCTCACAGCTTTCGATTGACCTCTCGACATGCGTGGAAGTGTTCTGCAGGTAAGTGTAAGTGTATTTCTGAAGGGAAAGAACAGGACAAGGAAGAAAAGACCACGAGCGTTTCGTGGCCCATTTTGAAGGATATTGCTCCAGTATTTGCCTGCTACCATGGAAACTACGGAAAACTACCACGGAAGCCTATAAATCCGAGATCCGATTGTTGTCCGAGAAACAACGGGAAACTACCAATTAGAGCAACTAGCCGATAGAATTGCCATCCAAACAGTGGTTGAATCCCATTCAGTTTTGTGGCTAGTGTAAAAGTCAGCCTACGATCTTGTGGCCAATGATGCGGAAGAGGCTATGACGATACAGCGCGGCAATCGCACCCGGCTAGAGGTGAGCGGCTGACCCGTGGGTGGTGTGGGCGAGCATGATGTCGCAGGCCGCGTCGATGCAAAAGGCTCTGCAGTGGAATGCGGATTTCGCGCGTTTGAATTCCAACTAGCTTGGTATGGAGTGTCGAAAACCAGCCAAGGACAGAACCCAACGACCTCCTAGCCGACGCCGAGCAGAGGCAATAAACGATATTGCAGCCGATATATCGTAGTCAGCAATGATTGATTGATATAGTTTTATTGATTCCGGGCGCGTCATCTGCTTAGGTCATTAGTCCCGTAAGTGTTTTGCATGCTTTTCGCTCGAGAGGTGGCGGTGATTTGCCTCGCTGGATGGTGAGATCCCGCGTCGACCTACCATCGGCTAGCGGGGTTTCCCTCTAACTAGGACTCTCCCACCAGCGGAGCCCTGCCTCAGCCGAAATAAGCTCTATACTTCCGATCGGTCTCTCGACATTTGTGGTAGAGTAGTGCATGTAAGAGTAAGTGTGTCTAAGTAAGGGGTAGGACAGGACATGAAAGAGGAAGGAAAGTTCGCGCGTGATCCGTGGCCCGTGAATTAGTGTACTGCTCTGGCATTCGTCCGGGATTACTCGAAGAAACCTCGGAAAATTACCGATCAGGGCAGCCGGCCGCTAGAATTTTTCCCCAGACGGCGACAGAAGTGGACCTAGTCATCTAGCTAGTATCGAATATCAAGCCACCGTGGGGACTCGAACTCTAGGACCTCCCGGTCAGAGGCACTGCAGTGACATAAGTTCGTGCCCTGAGCCATCTCCCCCTGCGTGGGGTCGGGAGGAGAGCAGCTAACCCGTAGTTGGCGTGGGAGAGGCAGATGGTGCAGAACGCATCGATGCAAAAGGACACTGCTCGGGAGGTCTAGGTACTGCAGCAGAATCCAGATTTCGCGTGTGGATGAGCGGCCAGGCGGGCTTGCGGCGGCGGCGAAGCGGGCGTCCTTGGCCCATTCTACGCTCAGCCGCACGGCGAAAGCCACCGCAAAGCGCCCAGGGCGGGGGCGGGGCGGGGGCGGGACGCGGGTCGGGCGAAGAGGAATGCCTAAACGCGTGGACTCCAGTGGCCGCTGCAAGAATTATGGGGAAGAGGCGAGACAAGCCTGAGCTCAGGGAGAATTACGACCTCGGAACAATGTACACGCTGCTGTTTGCGAGGCTGCGAAGTAATTTCTTTGCTAAAGTCCGTAAATTATGTTGGTTGCAGGTATTAACTTAAGCAAAAAACTGGATTTAAAGTAGGGTGAAATTTCAAACACATCTGAAGTTCTCCGTTATATGGAATTTCAAAGACTCATTTCTGTCTCTTTAAAAAAACATGGAAATTTGTAAAAATTACAATTTAGACGTTGTTGATTACGTAATAGTAGAGGCAGTGCAATTATTTTTCCTTTGACGTGCTCTAAAACTACTAAAACTTTTCGATATTCACACTTAGACTGTTCGGCACTATTATCCTCGCCATTAATAAAGACATTATTATTATTATTATTATTATTATTATTATTATTATTATTATAAAAAAATTCAAGAGAAAACTATTAATAAAACGTATCTGGTTTCTAATTAAGGTAGCTCTCTACCCCAAAAATGAAAATTGAGAAATTTCATGTATTTTAAAAAAAACTTATTGAGTCTTATGTTCTGTTTTATTCTCTTTTAAATGCTTGAAGCCATTTCCTCCTACGTTTCTTAGTTTTCGGAGAGTTTTTTTTTATATGCGAATGTCAACTGTCAAGCTCTTAAGTGTGTGAACTTCAGATGCATTTTGCTCGAATTGTGAATTTTCAGCACATTCATGCATGTCAAACATCATAAATCATAAGCTATAAAAGATAATAATACAATTCTTTTTGCAACATATAATCCATGAATTGCTCTAGCGAATGAACTAGAATAGTTACTGTGTCACTAAAAGTTTCTGATATATGTACTGAAATGTCCAGAATGAATTTATAAATAATTATTTTTCTCAAATAATCAAAACCTGACTCTTTAGTTTTTACAATACCTTAACCATTCACACGAATGTACAATTGTAATTAATTTAAAAGAAGAATTATCCACATATATCAATTTAATGTACAGTTATGATGTCTGAAGTAAATACTTGCATATTAGCCAATTATGTATATACAAATGGAAAAATAAAATTATTTGATTTTTGAAGCATAAAGAAATTAAATGTGCAAGGGAAACAAAATAGACACAAAATTCTTAATTTTGTATTTTTCACGTAGGCAGCTACCTGAATACATTTATATATACAGTCTGCTAATAAATGAAGAACGTCTGGGGTCTGAGGAGAGATAAAAAATGATTACTGTTTGTCAATGAACATATCGAACGTCTGTGAATATGGGGTTGGTGAAAAATGAAGGTTAAATGCCACTTGTATAAGTGCATATAACTATCTTTACCGCTACATATTTCTGAGAATATGTGTCAAAATGACGGAAGGCCCAACTACCTTTTAAAATAACATATATTTAGATATGCAGTAAAGAAGACATTAACTACAATCCAAAAAACTTTGTTTTTGGATGGAACAATTTAAAATATTTTTCTTATTAATTATTAATGTAATACATTCCTCAGAAGAAGAATATTCGAATTTACCAGAATTGTACGTGTTATTCCAGTAAATGTAAGTTGCTGGAATCTGGTATCGTACTTCAAGAGACAATTCATTTCCTGTAGATGAGAACAAAAATAGCCATGAAGACTACTCTTGCAAACCACACTCGCCAACCGACTAAAAGTGGTAAGCACACTTCCTGTAAACAAGGGAAATCCAGTAATTTTGAATCAATTCTAAATATACGTTGCCAAGAGGAATCTGTAAACAAATACTAATAAGATGATGATCAAATAGTTATATTTATTATTATAAAAACAGTTTTATTCAGTCTACTATAAATACATAATTATTGTTCATTCAAACCACATTGCTTAGGAATGGGAAAAAGCATTCCATGTAAGTTTGCTGATGTCGAGACACGTTTCAAAACTTATTTATTTTTCAGATAATTCTGGGTTTCGCAAAATGGAAAGTCGTGACATAAACATTATTTCTACTAATTCCCTAATATATTGTGTCTCTGAATTATCAAAGGGTTCTCATTTACAACTTGCCATCTCCGTAGGCACAGATGTTGAAGGAAAGTGAACAAATTATTCGGATAATGTGTACGTAGAATGTCATTGAATAGCTGCGGTCCATAGGAGCACCCATAGAAAACAGGAGGCGAGGGGGATCCATTGGGATGCGTTTCCTCTCTCTCTCTCTCTCTTTCTTTCTCTCTCTCTCTCTTTCTCTCTCTCTCTTTCTCTCTCTCTCTCTCTTTCTCTCTCTCTCTCTCTCTCTTTCTCTCTCTCTTTCTCTCTCTCTTTCTCTCTCTCTTTCTCTCTCTCTTTCTCTCTCTCTTTCTCTCTCTCAATTTAAGTCGGGACCTGAACCATGTTGTACCGCCTACCCTCTTATGCACACCACTGACGGAACACAACCACTGCTCGCGAAGCAATGCAATGAAAACTGATATGTGAAATGCGCTCTCGACACATCTCACTAGAAATGTTGAGAATTCGGATCTGTAGAAACTCCGGAGCCTCTCAGGACAGCTTTGTCGTCTTAGGTGAGGAGGGATTATTCGACAGGTGAGGAGGGCGTGTTCAGCAGGTGAGGAGGGTTTTCTCGGCAGGTGAGTTCTTGTTCGGCAGGTGAGGGAACTTGTTCGGCAGATGAGAAGGGCCTGTTGGCAGATGAGAAGGGCTTGTTCGACAGGTGAGAAGGGCTTGGTCGGCAGGTGAGGAGGGCTTGTTCGACAGGTGAGAAGGGCTTGTCAGCAGGTGAGAAGGTCTTGTTCGGCGGGTGAGGGGACTTGTTCGGCAGATGAGGAGGGCCTGTTGGCTGATGAGAAGGGCTTGTTCGACACGTGAGAAGGGCTTCTTCGGCAGGTGAGAGGGGCTTGTTCGGCAGGTGAGGAGGGCTTGTTCGGCAGGTGAGAAGGACTTGTTCGGCAGGTGAGGGGACTTGTTCGACAGATGAGGAGGGCCTGTTGACAGCTGAGAAGGGCTTGTTCGACAGGTGAGAAGGGCTTGTTCGGCAGGTGAGAGGGGCTTGTTCGGCAGGTGAGAAGGGCTTGTTCGGCAGGTGAGAAAGGCTTGTTCGACAGGTGAGAAGGGCTTGTTCGAGAGGTGAGAAGCGCTTGTGCGGCAGGTGAGTGGGACTTGTTCGGCAGGTGACTTGTTCGAGGCGCTCGCGTCCCGCACGTAGACGTGATGGCCACCAAAGCCAGCGGCAGCGCGGACGTGGGTCCGCAGCCGAGGCCGCCACGTCCGCCTCCGCCGCCCCCTCATCCTCCGAGGCTTCCGGTTTCCTTCCTGCGACCTCCATGCGGCCCCCACGGCCAGGGGCCGCCCCTTGCCACCGCCGCCATCGCCGCCTCCGTCTCCATCGACGTCGCCTTCACTATCAGATATGGCAAATTACTAATGCATCATCCAGAATATTATGACTAGAGACCGGACTTTTATGTCTTTCTACTTACCGTTCTCAAAATTGAAATCTTGGCGAGTCGTCGCCATCCTAACACAATATCAAACGTTTTCGGTAAATATTTTTACACATTTAGTAGTATATTACATATTTTACGTATTTTGTTATTATCGCAAAATGTTTTTAATCTATAAAAGTTCTTCAATTTTATTACATTTTTTGAATGAAAAAGCTATTTAAAAAAAATCAGAATCTTTTCCTAGATAAATACTAAGTGCTGTGGACTCGAGGTGCGTGCGCTACATTAAGACGCGGACGGATGTCAGTATCATATGTCGCGCCTGCTTCAGTTAGCTCAGTGATGGGAAGTGCGCGACTGAGATCATTTTCACTTTTAGGCGTGAAAAGTTTATGGACGTCGCGTTTCGTGACCTTTAATCTTAATTTAAGAAAACTTTTGGCGATCGCCCACGTGTTACAATTTGATGAGAATGCTTCATGCTTTAGTGATTGTTTGCTAGTTGTATGTATTGCCTACTACTAGCAAACAAGGCTTCTACTGTGTCTAGTTTGGCTGCTAAAGTATGGTCCTGGATAGCGATAGATAAAGCTTTTATTACTGACGGAAATGTAAAGTTCAGAACGTGCATCAACTGGTGTTCTCCAAATGTTTTTAAAATGTTTGAATTATTCTTAAAATTTGTTTCTAAAGTTTTTGATAAATGTAAATTCGAATTAGGTTAATGTGTTTTATAATTTATGTATTTTAATATTACATATTATATCTGATTTTACATATTTATTACATATTCTTACTGTTTTCATTACATATTTATGTACATATTTTGACGTTTCATACTATATATTTTTCCGGTCTCTAGTTATGATTAGTAAAGCAATTTAGAAACAGAAAGCAGAAAAAAAAATCTTATAGAAAAAGTAAAAAAATATTTGTTCTTCGCATTGATATCATATGCAGTGGTTGACTTTCAATCTCTGTTGTGACAGTCAAGCAAGCTTGCTGGCGTCAAGTCGGCGACAAATAGAATATTTATTGGCAGGTAAGTTTGTTCCACGAAAAAGAATATGCATTGCCTCGATTTATGACAAGGCAATTTTATCAATGTTTATTTCACAAATATTTTCGAATGACCTCCAATATCTCATGTGAATACGTTATAAATAACTATAAATCGACCTTTAAAAATGAATTGTAAATTCAGCATAAATTGTCAATTATTCATGTGAAAACAACAAGTCAGCTGGACACTAAATCTTCCCTATATAAGGTTTTCCAAAATGCCCACCTGTGCTACGCTACATATTATTCTGAGCCGAACACTGCTTAAGGGGAGTCTGACAGCTCTATTTAGTCCGTGTTAAATTGACAATATTTCTGACTCTATATCGCAGAAACTACTTTATTTAGAACTTTGAATATTTTAAAGTACATTCTTTAACTATTCCTTATTTTGCATTTGCAAAATTATATAAATAAGATATAATAAAGTCTTCAATTATTTTAAAAATTAGTTACATTAATCCATAATTTGAACAATTTTTCAGTATACCTCATTATTTTGGTTAAGTAGCTCAATCATGCTTACTTAAATATATTCGGAAAATTTAATCTTTTTATCTCAATTAGTTTCTGATAAAATGGATCATATCGTCATTTTTCTTACAAACAAGGTATATTTTCCCTAGAAAACCGTACCACTAACCTCACTAATACAGAACAGCATTAATTTTTGTATTTAAAACTACAAGAATAAAGGATTTACAATTGTGACAGTTCCTCCAATGTCAAAATCAGAACCTCTTCTAATAGTCTTCATAAGTCACAGTCATCTAGATAATTATGTTGACAGAATAAACAAAAAATCAAGAGACTAACAAGGGACACGCCCCCTCCCCCGAGGAGACCTCAGCTGAGGCCTCGTGGGAGTCACGGCTGCGCTGCAGCGGCACGCGAGTCCCGGGGGCGAGGACGCATCACCACGCACGAGGACAGTCGCGGATTGATTGATTGGTTAATTTTCTCGTGTTTCCGGGCGCGTCAACTGCTTTGGTCATTAGTCCCGTTAGTTTAGGGCATGTTTTTTCTCGGAGATGGCGGTGATCTTCCCCCGCTGGATGGCGAGATTCGGCGCCGACTCACCGTCGGCTAGCGGGGTTTCCCCTAACCAGGACTCTCCCACCAGCGGGGCACCGCCCAAGCCGGAACAAGCTCTAAGCTCCCGACCGGTCTCCTAGAATACGTGGTTGTGTAGTGCATGTTAGTGTAAGTGTATGTGTGGGAGGAGAGGATAGGACAAGTAAGAGGAAGGAAAGATCACGCGCGGTCCGTGGCCCGTTTGGTAGGGTACTGCTCCGGCATTCGCCCTGGTGTTAATCGGAGAAACTACGGAAAACTACCGATCAGAGCAGGCGGCCGCTAGAATTCTCCTCCAGACAGTGACTGAATTCGACCAAGCTGAAAAGCTACTGTTGAAAATTCTGCCGCCGTCGGGACTCGAAACTTAGACCTCCCGGTCAGAGGCGCTGCAGTGGCATCAGTTGATGCACTGAGCTACCGGTGACAGTCGGGGATGCACGCGCGCGTGACCAGTGGTGAATTCTCCGATGCATCGCGTATATCGCTGGTATACCTAGTAATTCGAAGTGTATAAGAAATACTTCATAACTTCGATAATCCTCTAAAAAGTCATTGAGATTTTGAAAGCTTTAAAACAGATGCGAAAAAAACTGTGTTTTGGTACAGGGAGCCAGCCAGTCTTCTGCATCCATAATCACTATGAAGTGCGTTAGAGTGAGAAGTTTCAAGTTGTTAATGTTGTTCAGAGAATTCGCTAGCGCATATGAAGGAACCACATGCCAGCGGAGGATGCGTGTCTGGATGGTCGGTAGTCATCACAAAATACTGAGGTGAGCATTCCTTCTCTGGTCGTTTGTAAGTTACGTTTCTCTCAAGTTTTTAGGAAAATGGAATGTGTTAATGATCCAGAAGTTAGTGTTTTTTTAATTGTCTTATTAAGAACGCAATTTCATAGTAATGGGATTGCCACTGCGCGTGACAATGTCGCTGGACCGGCACGCGTGCCTAGTAACAGCACGCAGAACGAAGACTCAATTTCATTACGCGAACTATGCTCATAAACATTTGAAAAAGAGAAGAATTGCTGATGAAAATTATGAATTTGTAAAACTCAAAAAAAAAAAAAATTTTGTTTCTAAAACAATAGGTAACAGGTGGGACTACAGCAGAATCACTTTCTCGCATTATTTGTAAGTTTTTCAATTTTCGAAATTTCAGAGAGTTTAACGTAAATAGAATCTGCTACATTTCAAAGCGCATTTCAGAGATAAATTTAAAGAAAATGTTTGGAGCCGATTTTGAAATAATATTTTTAATTGCCTTCACTTCAAGCAAAAATTAAAGAAAACTATACATATTTTTCAAAAATTGAACGTGGTCTCTTTTAGAGATGTCTTTGAAGAGCGCGTTTCATTAAAAAAAGCTCAATATTGTAGTTGTGGAAGGGCGACAGAAAAAAATTGATCTGGTAAAATTTTCGAAAATTTAGAGTTATCGAAAATTAGACATGCGTTTTTTTAAAGCTTCGTTTCCTCTATCCGATAAAAAACTTAAAAACCTCGTATGCAGTCCGTGGTCCTGTTTTGTTAGGGTACTGCTCCGCCATTCGCCTGGTGTTGATCGGAGAAACCTCGGAAAGTTACCGATCAGAGCAGCCGGCCTCCAGAATTCTCCTCCAGACAGCGACTGAATTCGACCTATCTGAAAAGCTAGTGTCGAAAATCCTGCCGTCGTCGGGACACCAACTTATGACCTCCCAATCAGTCACTACATTGGCATCACTTGATGTCCTGACTCACCTATGCCAATTGATTAAATGGCGAATTGAACTGAAGAGATGAGTATATTTCTGAGAATACCCGAAGAAAATATCAACATCTTTCGAATAGAATCAAAGAAAATCGAAAATTTGTGAATTGAAAGAGTTCATGCATATTGAAAAATATAATTATTGCGCACGGACATTCGACCATTCCCGAGCTGATGCCTGAACACTAGCGCGCCAGCCGGCTGGGAGAATTGCGGTGCACTCACTGTTTGAAAAAGAACAATGGTACTTCAAAGCCTGGAAACACGCATAGTGAATGTTTATTTGCAATTTTATGCCCAAAGCTGTGCTTTGTTTTTTGCAAGAACCGAGTCACATGTATATCGTCGTTTCCGTTTACCTGGCATTCTTGTCAATAACATCCAATACACACAAAATGATTGAACCTCCTTCGCCCCCCACGACGAATACGACTTCCGGCGGAAGTCTCATCTCCCGCACCACATGAACAGTTGACTGGCGGCGGGCGAGCTCGTTCCCGCCATCACCCCCGCTCCCACCGCGCCCCAACCGCCGCTGCCTTTATTTAAAGGGCTCTCCATTTATTTCGAGAATTGTTTGTCCGGGACTCTTCAATCCCCGTAAATTCCGTTCGCTTCGTCTGGCTTCTCCTCCCCCCTCCGTCGACCGAGTACCAAAGGGATCTGCTGTGCGGCCAAAACAAATAAAGCATTTATCAATCAAACGCGAAAGCCGCATCTTTCCCATTTCCGCCCCTTTGATTCACCTCGCCCCACCCCCTCGCCCCGCTGCGAAGCGCCCGGCTGCAGCCTGCGAGCTCATGGCCCACCCGCGGGTGGCGCCTTGGCACGGGGCGACGAAGGGGAGAAAGAGCGAGAAGAGCAAGAAGGGCCCGCAGGCGAGTGGGCGAGATAGAGAGAGGGTGAGATAGAGAGAGGGTGAGATAGAGAGAGGGTGAGATAGAGAGAGGGTGAGATAGAGAGAGGGTGAGATAGAGAGAGGGTGAGATAGAGAGAGGGCGAGTTAGAGAGCGAGATAGTGGGAGGGCGAGTTAGAGAGCGAGATTGAGAGGGGGCGAGATAGAGAGAGAGGACGAGATAGAAAGAGAGAGAGGGTTAGATAGAGGGCGAGATTGAGAGGGGGCGAGGTTGAGAGGAGGCGAGATTGAGAGGGGCGAGATTGAGAGGGGGCGAGATTGAGAGGGGGCGAGATTGAGAGGGGGCGAGGTTGAGAGGGGCGAGGTTGAGAGGGGGCGAGGTTGAGAGGGGGCGAGGTTGAGAGGGAGCGAGATTGGGAGGGAGCGAGATTGGGAGGGAGCGAGATTGGGAGGGGGCGAGATTGGGAGGGGGCGAGGTAGAGAGGGCAAGATAGAGAGATATGGCGAGATAGAGAGAGATGGCGAGATAAGGAGAGAGGGCGATATAGGGAGAGAGAGGGCGAGATAGTGGGAAGGCGAGATAGTGGAAGGGCGAGATAGAGGGAGATAGAGTGAGAGCGAGATAGTGGGAGGGCGAGATGGAGGGAGGGCGAGATGGAGGCGAGATAAAGAGAGGGCGAAATAGCTAAAGGGCGTGATAGCGAGTGGGCGAGACACCGTGATGAAGAGGACTTGCTAGCGAGAAAGCGAGATAGAGAGAGCGAGGAGACAACAGAACGGGAGGTTCGAGAGGGAGATTGTAAGAAAAGTGAATAGCGGCGAGAACTTTAAGAGGGGCAATAATTGGAGAGGTGCGAGAGTGGAAATTGAAAAAAGTTAACAATTCAAATATACATGATTAATGATAGAGATTTTTTCCTTAACGAAATATATCTTTAAAAATATATTGTAGAATTGATTGAAAATATAGTATATTTCGCGTAACTTCTGGTTGATATTAATGCAATTTATTTTCAAAAATTCTCAAAAACTGCTCCAATTTTTTCTTTGAATTTTCGGTTAAAGTATGCCTAAAAATTGCTCAGGATTAATTTTCGTTGAAGTATCTGATTTTCAAAAATTGCAAAAGTTAAAAATAATGAGAGGAACTCCTAGTTTTTTAAGCGTCGGGAAATTTTAGTACAGCCGTACCGGAGATGGTGTAGCGGTAAAATGCTAAGCGTATTGATTGGCTGATTTAGAATGTCACCGCAAATTTAAAAAAAATGTTATTGAATACACATTTGCAGGTTCATGTACGTAGCCGTCATAAATAATGTAAGAGAATAAGCGCTGTTGTAGCACCACTTAATTTTACAAATATTCTTCTCAATTTAGAGCATTATAATTCAATTATTTATTTTAAAAGGTTAATTTTCTTTAAATTTCTTAAATATATTTTCCAATTAAGTATACTACGTGAAAAATAATTTTACAAATCACATCTACAGTGATCATTAGCTGTTGTGAAGTAATAAGAGGAAACGATTCTGTTCTGCTAACTGCCGCCAAAGCCAGGTGGGACATCCACGCATTATGTTTCTCGCCGAGGGCGTTGCCCAGTAAAAGATGCCGAGGCGCCGTCTGACAAATTTAGTTTCCGAAAACAAACTTTTCGAAGAATCGATAATTTGATGGATGTAATGGTTCCCGACTTCAAGCGTCCTACCAAAACCCGATATTGATTATTTCAGTAAATATTTATCCAGTAGGAAATAACATTCATTTCAACCTTTTCTGTATATTATCGTGCCAAGAATACTATTTTCACACTGACTTTTGGTTCGTTGTTATTGGTTCACGACATCTTGAGAAGTAAATTTTCTTTACCTCACACCTGTTGTCTTAGATTCATGTATGTATAAAATGTATATTTATTGGTCATTGCAGTAGGCAAACAGACCTGAAATTGTACATATGTGTCAGACTTTTTTAGGATGTAAAGAAATTAATAATACATCCCCGAAAAAGTATGAATTAAACAAAGAAAACGCGTTGGATTGGAACTAAATAGTAATGTATGCAATGAAATGAAATATAATGTATTATATTAAAATATTTAAGTACTTATAAGACTGAAAACTGTACTAAAAGATTATGATACAATAGATAAAAATATATAAAAGTTATATACTTAAATGATAATGATGTAATAGATATGAAACTCGTATATATAAAAGATAGAGTTAAAAAAAAAAACAAATTTATCAAATGACGCTCCGTTCATTAGTCGCACTCCTCCGTCTCACCGCAAAAAGAATGTAAATTTGACCAAATATTGCAAATGAGTAGTCGCATTGTTTTATAACAAACAATTTGTAAGAGTAGAAAATTTAAATTTCAACAGAAAGTAAACAAATCTGGTAGTATGAAATTTGAACGAAGAACGGTATTTGAAACTAAAATTTAAAAGCGAAAAGAAGTGAATACTTGAGAATATATTCTTCGACTTTTGTCAATGTTCTAAGGTAAATTATAAGGTATGTTCTGAGGTAAATTATTGACTTAATCATTTACGAATTTTTATGTATGAATTCAATTTTGGTTATGCGAATAATTACATTCAAGTTTCGTTCCATGAATTCAGATCAGAATATTTTTATGAACAACAGCGTTTAGCAGAGAAAATATCTTTCAGGTATTAGTGATGCCACATCGATAACAAAACATCAGTGTTACCAAACATCGATGTTCAAAACTGAAAGATCAATGCTAATAATACATGGACCAAAAACCATCGATATTATTAATTTAATTTGACAATTATCGTATTTATTGATTTATAATTAAGATTTAACCGAAAAATAAGTATAAAAATATAAGAATAATGGACAAAATGAAGTCTGGGTGCTCAGGGTCTTCTCATAGAGTCAGCCCTCATTTCATCGAAAAATGGTATGGGAAGAATGGCAGAGGCCCTACAATTGTGTGAAATGCGAAGAAATCATAAGAAATGCCAGGAAATCGGGATAATCTCGAGCGAGGAGAGTGCTTGGTAAAAGTAGTACAAAGATCCTTCGTTTGGTTCAAACACTACCACCGACAGTCATTTCATCAGTCATTTTTTCATATTTTAACTTTCACAAAATTGTGATTATGGGAATTTTTCATCTATATCGAAAATGCAAAAACATCGAGCACAAAACATCGATGTTAATAAAACATCCGCCTCCATAAATTGATGTTTAAAACATCGATGGTTTGGAAACATCAATCAACATCCGCTTCCATAAACTGATGTTTAAAACATCGATGTTTTGAAAACATCAACATTGATGTCGCATCCCTACCATGAGTATGTGCTTATCTCTAACTCGCATTTCCTTCTCCCTTTTAAAGAACAAACATGGCGAGTATGCAAAGAAAAAAGTACGCGACAGTGTCCTCCTCACAGGAGACAAAACGATCTCCCCCTCTTCCCCGTGCCTTTGAAGACTCACAGTGATGCATTCGATCACGACATCCATTTTCATCGAAACTGCTTTCCTGCCTTAAGGCCACCTTCAAAGCAAACAATCCTCCTGTCCATGGGCTCCCACGAGACCCATCTGTAGCTGCCATCTTCCATCCGGACACGTCTCAAACTTCTGCGAGACGCCCCTCCTTCTGATCTTCTTCAGCCCCCTCCTTCACTTTATTTTCACTTCACTGCGCTGAATTCGGTTTCCTCCCTCCTAAATCTTTCCTATAAATCTCTCTTCCCTCGTTCTCCATTAGGAAATTGGAAAGCTGTAAAGGAAATAATGTTGGCAGCAGTGGAGGGTGTGGAGAAACTTGTGAAAACTCATTTACTCATTCAATTCTTTTTTGCCACTTAAGGATATCTCGGAAAGACGAACCAAATTTGTTAGGACGTGCTAAGCTACCTTCATTTGCAGACGAGGACGTGAGTTAAGTAAAGCGAGATCCTAAGAGAGGAGGAGGAGGAGATTTTCGGGGTAATCATCCGAAAGAATTTGATTAGTTAAAGGATGTTGCAGCTCCACGCTCGGTTCTCCCGAATCGTTCAGTGAGAGAACTCATTGTCAATAGATCGTAATAATTTATTGTTAATAGATAAAACATAAGAAGTCAATATAATAAATTAGATCTATCTCACTCTCTCTCTCTCTCTCTCTCTCTCTCTCTCTCTCTCTCTCTATATATATATATATATATATATATATATATATATATATATGTATATATATATTGTTATTATTGGTCATTATATATTGTTATTATTGATCGTCTGGTGTTCGCACCTCAACAAGAACTGTGTAACAATGGGAGTGAAGAAGATTATAGATTTTCATTTTACAAGTTGCACCTACACTTATACGAACTATGAATTAAAATTAAAATGAAATTTAATATTTTTTCATGTTTTAAAATTTGATAGTTGAGTAAGATTTTTAGTTTAAATACACTTTGAATCAAATATATTTATCTTGTAATGTTTAATCAGTCTATATAGAGCAAACGTAAATTACTTTGAAGTAATTATAATAATTAAATCTGATATGTAAATCATGCGAAGCTCCATTAGACATGTGTCAGGAAGTGAAAGTCCAGTAATACCAGTGGAATCACTTTGCACCGACACTGACAATTCCAGTTGGACTAAAGCACAGGTGTTCCTATAGGCGCAGTGTGTTCAGTATAACTTTTATTCAGTACGACGATGTAAGTGGTAGCGGACGAAGATAGACGAGGATTTTCTGGATGATGGGGATGATTTGAAATACCCTAGGGTGTTGTCCGTCATATTTCCTTAGGGAGCTTACGCTTCGAGTCATACGACGGGTTTGAAATATTAGGTTTCTTACGTCATCGGTTATTCCCCCGAGAAATGTTCAAAGCAAATCTCTTTGACGTACTTATAATAAATAAAAAGTGAAATTGGCTGTCAGAAATTATTTCGTCGATTCTAATGTTGAAAAAATTTTAGTGAGCTTACGCATAAAATGAATAACTTCCAAAACGATTTAAAATTAAATTTAAAAATCAAATATCAGGAGCAAAAACCGATTTACCGACACAATTGGGAGTCAGGCTGTACGAAAGTTCATCCTCGCAATGGTTATTTTGATTTTTAATGTAACCACATTATAAACACTTCATTTTCCATGATATATTAATATATATTTTTATTATTCCCACTCGAAATTAACAAAACAATTGTACATTGGGAAACATCAACGGCAAACAATGTTGATTAAATTATCTATTTAACTTTGTAATTTTAAGATATTTCTGTGTTGTAATTAAATCAAATCCACATTGCTTATGTGTATTCTGCGGATAAAAGTGCTAATAAAGATGATAGCCATATACATATATTCGAAGATAGTGAAAATGTGTTGCAGAGTAAGTGACGTAAGAGGTTTATTATAACAGACTAAATCGCAGTTTATTTGTGAATGCGATTAAAGGAATGTGTTCACCCTGTAAGCAATCACGAAAGAATTACTTGATCGGGTGTCTAAGCTACCTTAATCACAATCAATTCGAGATAAAGCAAGTTTTGTGTAAATGATCTTGGATGTCCCGGTGACGTTTCGACGGTGTGTTGCCGACGTTTCGACCATCTTTTCGTGGCCTCAGGGCTGGTGTGCCTGAGGAAGACCACGACAAAATGGTTGAAACGTCGGCAACACAGCCTTCGACGCGGCGTCATCCGGACCGCCAAGATAATTTACACGACTCTGGCCGCGTTAGCCAGTGACTTCACTAAACTTCACGATACTTGTATCGTTGCAGATAATTACCTCACTGTGTAACAATTTTACCTAAAAGAATAATTTCACCAATTGATAAGTAGATGTCATTTAAAATATCTATTTACTTTACACTTGTTTGTAAATTCAAAAGCTAGATAATGAAGGGGAATAGTATGTAACTGCTGCCTCTCTGTTAATAACTGCAGAAGTCTTCGGTAACTTGGCTCTACTTGTATCTTATGATGTGTGGTTGGTTGGTTAGTGATTCAGGCCACGTCAACAGCTTAGGTCATTAGTTCCGTAAGTGTAGTGCATGTTTCTCCTCGGAAGATAGCTGTGATGACGAGATCCGGCGCCGACCTACCGTCGGCTAGTGAGGTTTCCCCCTAACCAGGACTCTCCCACCAGTGGGGCACCGCCCCAGCCGGTTCAAGCTCTAAGCTCCCGACCGTTCTCCCGGAATATGTGGTAGTGTAGTGCATGTTAGTGTAAGTGTGTGTTTGTAAGGGGAGAGGATAGGACAAAGAAGAGGAAGGAAAGATCGCGCGCGGTCCGTGGACCGTTTGGTAGGGTACTGCTCCGGCATTCATCTGCGGTTGATCGGAGAAACCACGGAAAACTACCGATCAGAGCAGGCGGCCGCTAGAATTCTCCTTCACACAACGACTGAATTCGACCTAGCTGAAAAGCCAGTCTCGAAATTCCTACCGCCGTCAGGACTCGAACCTAGGGCCTCCCGGTCAGAGGCGCTGCAGTGATATCAATCGATGCACTGAGCTACCACTCCCGATTTATGATGTATGAATAATGGTGGTATGGGCCAAAACGTTTCATCAGAATAACCTCTGTAGTTCCTTCCGTTTTATAGATTGAGTTCCATTTAATTCAATGCACTTCGAATAGAATCAAACTTGGTCTGCATATTGAAACATGTGGCTCCCTATGCTCTAGCGTAGCGCTCTTCGCTGGCCAAGGGTTCGAATTCGGGAGGCGGCCGAATGCGCCCGAAACCGCTGCCGCCGGGTGACCTAATCAGCGAGGAAGGGGTACGGCACCCCTTAGTGACGTAACAGTGACATTCAGGGGGGTAGGCGATAGCGGGCAGTCTTAGAGGCTTTCGAAGGAGATGGTGAGTAGGAAGTTTTGGAGGAGAGAGATTGGCGATAACGAGCGGAGCGATCGGCAGGGTAGCTTAGAGACACGAATCACGCATTAAGGACTACGAATCAGTGATAAAATGTAAAGTATTTTAGGAACTTCTACCCACGATTTGGGCAGCGGAGAGGAGGAGTGACCGGGCAAGCCTTCGAAAGCGCCCGCAAACTCTACGCTAGAAGGTAACCTGGCTCTATTTGTATCTTATGATGTATGAATTATGATGGTATAGACCTTAACGTTTTATTGCAATAAACTCTGTAGTTCCTTCCCTGTAAGGATTGATTTACAGGTAGTTGAATGCATTTCGAATAGAGTCAAAATTAGTATACATATAGAAAAATGTTATCCCCAATTATCACGCTTGGCCCACCTCGTTAGCTCGGCGTTGGAATTCGCTGTACAAAGTTATCGACAGGGTAGCTTTGAGACACGAATCACTCATTAAAAGTCGCGAATTCTCGTAATTTAGCGTGAAAATGCCAGCGAGAAAGTAGGTGGAGCTTTAGCACCACTAGTTTTCTTTTATCCTAGGTCTGCCATGACACCGAGAAATTTGGAATTCATTAGGCCGGGAAGATCCAAACGGTGCATTGTTAATGAATTGTATTTCAATAATGAAAAAGCTCCACGATTGCGTGCATCATTTACTTTCAATGCATGCCCTAATGTTCTTTTAATGACAATGTAAATAATTTACTACTAAGTGTTGAAAGCTTCTTCTGAAAACATTTTTTGCCTTAAAGGTGCTTAAAGTAAGTTGTGCAGGGAAGAGACAAGAGTTGTAGAGAGTACGTAACTTTTGAGCTTATTTGACCATATTGTTTGTTTATGTGATTTGATTTAGTAACTTGGACGAAATCTTAAAGAAAGCGTATGACTAGCCTCCGATTTATCATTTGTCTGCGTAGTAATCGATAATATAGACATTTTTTCTGATTAGTCGAGGCCTTGTATATTTGTGAATTTGTTTATGATAAAGTAGAACGCTAGTTAATGCCTGATGCAATTAGAATGCAGGTTGCTTAATATTATCTAATTGTGAAGAGGTTGTTCGGGTAATGTAAAGTAACATAAACACGAGTGGGTGTTTATGCACAATTACCTGAAGTTTCCATGTTAGCTTGGTTTTGAGTGTCAATTCATTTTTCTTGTTTATTTTGTACGTGTGACTCGAGGGTATAGTGGTAACGAAAGTGTACAAAATCTTTCAGTCGCGGGTAAGAAATTATGATTGGTTTAGGACCGTTATTTTGTGCGATAGTCTTTATTCACAAGTGTCTGATGAGTTTTCCATGTCAACTTCATGGTTTTGAGTGTGTTAATTTTCTTTTGTCCTGTACGCGTAACATGCGAAACGTGGATTCCAATTGCATGAGCTTCTGTGAACATAACTTGGTTTTTCTCATATCATAGTGATCTTCAGTATACAGCCACGATTCGACGACAGATCCTATCAAAAGAACATGTAACATATTCAGCTGACAGTTTCTTTTTTTAAATTTATTTCTGCTTGTTCGACAAGAATGTCTTTCAGGGTTCTTCACATTACAACTTGACATGACTGATTTGGATCTCATAGGGAACCTGACAAAAGGATTATTGACAATTTTATGTTAAAAATATACATTCTTTTAGGATAGAAATTGTTATTATATATTGATTTTTTTTATCTGGCAGTTTCTACTTCGCAAATTTGAACCTCTACTACTTATTCCTTTATTGACTACAGTACAAGTAAATGTAATTGTGCCATTCCCTCGCTCATACAGTTGAACATGTAGGATAGATTGTGCGGACTGATCAAACAAAAATTTCATTGCCTCACTAGTATGTTTTATCGAATGGGCTTTTGAATATCGGCGCTGCGTCAGGTTTCATTATTTTTCGCGTCAAAGACACATCACCCTCGCCACGCCCACGATTTTTCGCTCCGCCCCCGCATTCACTCTCGTGTCACTGCCTTTACGAAGTCCCAGCTGCTCCCCACGAGTTTAGAACAGCATCTCCCACGCGATCCAAAGTGAATTGGATCGCGTCTGAACTTTGTGGAAAGGTCGATGAAACACGGGTTCTCGAACTTGGGGAAGATTGCCGCCGCCCACGGAACAAAGGACAATCTGAAGTAGGTGAAAAGAGATAAATTTACTTAAGATGAGATTAGGGGAGAGTAATACTAAGTTTCTCCGCTTCCTCAAAAATCTCAAATTTTGCCAAAGAGTTGTGTTTTGAAAACTTGAATATTCATGAATTGATGGTTATTTGACCATTTGAATTAAAGGGAATGTTTCTAGGATGAAATTATATTGTGAGATTGATCTTCGACGGAGATACATAATTTTCTTATTTAAATATTAACGCTTTACATTGCTGTGGAGCATAACTGGAAAAGGAAGGAAAAAAATATATTGCACACTAAAATATTATACTGCACAGGTGGGATAGAATTGTGCTGAATAGTAGTGAGAACTTATTTATCTGCACAACAGGTTGTGTGAATGGAGGACAAGAATAAGAAAACAATATATTCTTGTCGCTCGAGAATAACTAAAATGTTACGTAAGCAAAATTGTTCTACGTTACTAAATATTTAGCGGAAAAATCTGGTGTGTTTACTCCCAAGAATTTTTTTCACACCCATTCGTTCGATATTAATGTATCACGTGTTTGAATACAAATTGAATTGTTTAGGAAGTTGAAGATGTCAACATGTATTTAATATGTGCAGATAAACAGTTAATTATAAATGCCGTTCACATTCTATCTGAAGTATTAAACGCATATCTCCGGATTAGTTTTTCGTTTGCAGCAATACTATGAATCACGCCGGTGAAAGTCGAGGAATACAACCATAATATGTTAAATGGTACAGTAAAATCAAAAACCTTTTTGTTCAACGTAGTTTTATTTGACACATTTTAGTTTTATTGGGTGTTATTTATCTTTGTTTCAATTATATCGGCTGAATATATAAATAATTTTATCCAGAATATCATACATTTTAATTTGTTCCTATAAAAAGTATTTTCATCATGTTAACATGTTATTTGCCGTAAAAGAATGGACAAATTAGGTAGTATGGAGGTAATAATATTATTGGAATGAAAAGTTTCCAAAAAAACTCGGTAGTATGATTTTGACATATTTCAAAAATAATTTGCTATGATTGTACTGCCGAAGAAGTGGGGACATGAACATTTCACTGTCATTGTCATTAATGGAATCCATATTTTGCTCCGATATCTGAGATTCTCGTAACCATTAAGCCACGCATTGCATCAGATGTTGCCCATCACACTAGATGGATTCATCCCAGCTGGAAGGTGTCGTTTGAAGGGGAATCTAAATCGGACGGAGGCGGCGCTATGAGCCTGCAGTCACGTAGGCACTCGCCAAGACACGCCCACAATCACACCCACGCTCACATTCACGTTCATGTCCACGCTCATACACTCACACTCACGCCAAATGGACACTCTCACGCTCACACCCCGCTCATGTTCATGCTTACACTCACGCCCAAGCCTATGCCCATGCTCACGCTCACGCCCACGCTCACGCCCACGCTCACGCCCACGCTCACGCCCACGCTCACGCCCACGCTCACGCCCACGCTCACGCCCACGCTCATGCCCACGCTCACGCCCACGCTCACGCTCACACCCACGCCCACGCTCACGCTCACGCTCACGCCCACGCTCATGCCCACGTTCACGCCCACGCTCACGCCCACGCTCACGCCCACGCTCACGCCCACGCTCACGCCCACGCTCACGCCCACGCTCACGCCCACGCTCACGCCCACACCCACGCCCACACCCACGCCCACACCCACGCCCACACCCACGCTCACGCCCACACCCACGCCCACACCCACGCTCATGCCCACGCTCACGCCCACGCTCACGCCCACGCTCACGCGCCCACGCTCACGCTCACATTCACTCCACGGACACTGTCACATTCACTCCACGGACACGGTCACATTCACTCCACGGACACGGTCACATTCACTCCACGGACACGGTCACATTCACTCCACGGACACGGTCACATTCACTCCACGGACACGGTCACATTCACTCCACGGACACGCTCATGTCGACGCTCAGACTCACGCCCGCGCCCTTGCTCGCGCTCCTGCTCGCAAACTCCAACTCTCCTTTTATGCGTCTGAAACTACTTCTCAATCTTTGCCCGCAACTCTCTTCTCGTCTCTGAAGAACGAAATGGAGAGAAATTAGATGAATAATATCAGTAATATGCCTCAGATTTGTAAATTATTCCAAAACCCGAACCTATTTTTGTATCGTTAGAATAGACATATTAAGAACTAATAATTGGAGTATGTTATAGAATGTTAGGCTTTCATTGCGTGACAAACATACTTTTGATTTATAAATAGAATCAGCCTACATCGCTAACGACCTGTCATATACTATTTATTTTCAGTTTATATGAAGATCAATAGCGGAGACTGAATTTGCTTAGTTTCTTCATAAGAATTCCCTTTGTAGATTTCACGAGTCCGCGTTTGAATCAGGACTCAAACAGTGCATAATGTGCATTAATATGCATTGCCATTCTTAAAATTAAGCCACTACAAATGTTCTTCACATTTAGCTCAAGGAACATGTGAAGTATTTATTCATTGCGGTCTGAAGAGCTTTCAAACGCCGAGAAAGAAATAAGTCATTCACACGAGTACCATCCATTATCATGTTCTCTCAGATTCAACAATATACATCTTCAACGTTACCGATTCCCGGCAGTCCTACAGAAATGAAGAACATCATCCCTTTTACACGTTGTAAAGTACAAAACAAATGCAACATATGTGTATAGACGTGTATGTTATTAAGCCCATCTGTTGCTCACATAACTTTGTAGTGCCCTTGAGAAATTACGCACGATCATAAAGGCGAGAAATGAAAAGCAGCTGTTCAATCCCCAGGAACCACAAGGACATCCTTTGTGACTAGGATACATTAAAAGTGAACAAAACACCTTACATGGTTCTGCAATTGTGAAATCCCTCGATAATTTGGTCTTGTGAACCGGGGAAGAGTTTGAATGACGAAAGGAACTTTTCAAAACAATTCCTTTCATAAGACCGGTATCGCGGTCTGCATTATTATACGAACTCGTACGTTTATTCATAGGATCTTTACATCCTAGTGATCCATTCTTACATCCTTTTTGTAGTTCTGCTAAGGTATTCTTACCACTACAGTGATCTTCCAGGATCTTTGACGCACATGATGTTAAGAGTTTGTAGAATGTGTTCAAACAGGTTATGGACTTCAATCTTGATGGTTTACGACCCCGGAGCCCTTCGGTATGAGATACGTCACACCTTTGGCCAAACATACGGAATGCTTTGGGGTTCTTCTGAAAAATCATTTATACATTCAATGTTCTTACTATGGAACGCTGATAAATTTTTAATACCAAAATTATGAATTTTATCGCTTCCAGGGCTCCTCTCCTTTAGTTTGGCAAGGATATGCTTTATTGTTTCAGTTTGGAAGCTCTTCATGAGCACAAAAGTCTCTGATGATTTGCAATCGTTTCCAACCAGCTCGGTTGGGCATTATATTTAATTTCAGTCGACCGTATGCCACCCCAGTAGTCTTGTTTTTTTCTTTAGTTTATGCCGAGTTTGTCTCAGTGTCTTGTATGTGCAATGATTTATGGAATGTTTTCTGGGCTCTTTTGAAGTTGATATTTTGCTCCTGTCTGTTCTGACCTTCTTTTATAACGTTTTGCATACGCGCTTAATTTTTGTTGACTGTCTTAATATTCAGATGGTACGCTATTTAGTTCATCTAATTGACCGTGTTTGCTGAACATTTTGCTAATGGTGAGCATTTTCTTCTCAAGTCACTTACTTTTGTTGTTGATACACGCCGATATTATTCTGGAGTCAGTTCTCAACTCATTTTTTGTTCCAATCTTCTTTCACATAGTGGTTTTTTTCTCTATATTTTTGGCAGCTGACAATTCACCTGTGTTTCTTTCAGGTTATTCTCGTTGAGTTTAACAATAACTGTTGTTGAGCTCAATATATACAAATTTAGATCTGTAAAGGTGACAGTTATCAATTTTTGATGGCAGAACAGAGTCATTCATGATATTATTCTGTTCTCTCTGTTTAGATGACATTAATTGAGTATATTTGGTGCTTCTTACTGGAATTAATCCATTATATTTGGTCATCATGCTATTTAAAACAAAATTCATCTGCTGTTGTATTACATAGTTCTGAGAGAAATACGTGGTCTCTCTGGACTGCTGGCTCTTATGCAACTTTTGCCGCCATTCTGGCATTTAGACCATCTTCAGAGTGTTGTTAATCTCTCTCTCTCTTCTAAAACTTTTGTTACTGTGCGTAGTTATTCTCTCTCCCACTCTCCGAAAGCCCTTTTACTCACCTAATGACATGCGAGATCAATTATTAATTTCCAGGATTTATTTTCTACGTTCACTATAGCCGAGGTTTAGGTTCACTATAACCAAATCTTCTTATGTAATGTAAGAGAAACGGGCCCAGTGAGTGAAGTTCATTATAACCGAAGGTTCGCTATATCCGAGTTCACTATAACCGGAGTCGACTGTACATGCCCTGATTAGAAACATATTTTAAACCTTTGGCATTCAACTTAAATAACTTCACCGAGCCGAAACAATCGCGACTAAGGGAAACTCCCGAAAACGTCTCAGTAACTCGACACCACTCGTCTCGCTGCCAGAGTTCTTATGTAATGTAAGTGAAACGGGCCCAGTGACTTAAGTTCACTATAAGCGAAGGTTCGCTATATCCGAGTTCACTATAACCGGAGTCGACTGTACCTGCCCTGATTAGAAACATATTTTAAACTTTTGCCGTTCAACATAAATAACTTCACCGAGCCGAAACAATCGCGGCTAAGGGAAACTCGAAGACGCCTCCGTAACTCGACACTTCACTCGTCTCGCTGCCCGAGTTCTTATGTACTGTAAGAGAAACGGGCCCAGTGAGTGAAGTTCATTATAACCGAAGGTTCGCTATATCCGAGTTCACTATAACCGGAGTCGACTGTACATACCCTGATAAGAAACATATTTTAAACCTTTGCTATTCCACTTAAATAACTTCACCGAGCCGAAACAATAGCGACTAAGGCAAACTCTCGAAGACACCTCCGTAACTCGACACTTCACTCGTCTCGCTGCTCGAGTTCTTATGTAATGTAAGTGAAACGGGCCCAGTGACTTAAGTTCACTATAA